>CABHPP010127241.1:9585-46213 GCA_902168425.1 Peromyscus attwateri
AGAGAGAGAGAGAGAGAGAGAGAGAGAGAGAGAGAAAGAAACAGCTGCAGTGAACTGTGAGCAAATAGGAAAACCATCTGAAGAAAATGTAAATGTTTAAGGAAAAGGTTGTAATGCTTTGGGAGAGATGGAGGACCTAAGGAAAAGAGATGCTTCAAAGGTAAAAAATCCCTATTGCCAACATCACCTCACCATCTGACTGTGGGTACCAACACTGGGCCAAGAAGCTCACCATGTGGTCCTGCCTTCTTCATCCTCATCATGGGCAGCCCCAGAAACTATTCTCTGTTGGGTAAATGGCTGCTCCACCACAGTCTTTTGATTAACAGAGGGGTAAAGATATAAAAAGCATTCATCTCCAACGGTAGAGGCATATGAATGAATAAATGCACATATAAGTTCATTAAGTTCATTCGCTCTGTTCCCAACCAGGTATTGAGAACCTTTCTAGGCTGAGCCTCACTTGGAGGAGCTTATGTTTAGTAAGGAGACAAATGAATATGGATTATATAGATATTCTAACAAGACCACAGCAGTACTGTATGGGAATGAGAGATATAATAGCAATTTTCCTCACTACTGATGTGGTCACACTCAGGCTGGCAGTTCTTGGGAAGAATAGGAAATCTGGGCAGACAAGTAAAAGAATTAAGATTCTAGGAAGAAGAAGTGTCATATGTAAAGTCCCTGGGGCATGAAAGTGGAATTGTAGTCTGGCGTGTGTGTGTGTGTGTGTGTGTGTGTGTGTGTGTGTGTGTGTGTGTGTGTTGTGCGTGCGCGTGCGTGTGTGTGTGTGTGGTGTGTTGGGACATTGTCCTCAGACAGAAGCCGACTCTCCCTAAGAAAACAGCAGCAAAACCATGCTACGGCACTGGCATCATGGGAAGCATCTGGAAGTAAATTTCCTGTATGTAGCAGTAAGTACTCATGGTTGGACAATAGGGAGCGAGGACTCACAGTAGCTATTGGAGCTGTTTTAGTAGTCCTTCTTTTAGGCAAAGTCTAGGAGATGGAGGGATGCGCTGCTGGCTGTTCCTCACGAGTTGCCCTTCCCACAGAGGTAGTTTCCCCTCATTTATTTCTTAGCCTATGTACACGAGAGTCTCTGAAGCTGCACCGCAGCTCTAGTGTCAGGTTTCTGGAATGGTCCTGCTGCTTTCCATTCCTGTGTGTTGGCTCCATCCTCAGGTTCACAGTATGATGGCAGCTGCACGTCAAGGTATCACATCCAGAAATGACATAATCCAGAGGAAAGAGTGTTTTTTTCTTGGGACTCTACCTTAGAGCAAGAAAAGCTCTCACAGAAACCCTCAGGCTATACTGGCCAGAACTGGGTCACATGACCCCTGCAGAACTCAATCAATGGGCAGGAACACTATAGGATCACATACCTATTTCAGAATCATTGTAATCCCAGCTGTGATGGGGATCTGTTGATCTCAGACCCAGGCATTAGATGCTGAACCAGAAAGAAGAGTTCTATCAGAAAGGCAGATGGAGAGAGAATAGATGCTGAGCAGATGACCGGCAACATCTGCTATAGACAAAGATCAGTCCTTTTCAGGCTTGGAATATTTTCTAGCTGCCCATCACCATTCTACCCCTAAGTCCCATCTCTTCCACCTGCCAGAGGGCCACTTCTGACCTGAAGCCAGGATTCTTTAAGTAGTAGGTCAAGAACTGCGAATCTGTTCCCTAGTCAGGGGAACCTCATTTAGATGCTTTTCCAGACTACATAGACATCAGTGCCACATGTGGCCCAGGGCTAGACACACTGGGAGCACTGGTGACATCCTCTTGTTCAAGACGTTCACCTTCAATATGGAAGGCATTGTGGCCGATCTTTCACAGCCAATGGTAAACGCAGCCAACCTGTGCCCTCCTCCCCAGGACTGAAAAGGACAAGGGTAGGAGGAGGTGGTTGAGTAACCCAACACTTGGAGCCTCAGGAGCAGGTGTGGGTGGACAACAGGAGCAGCTTCCCAGAGGTGGGTGGCAGCTAGCAGCTAATAGTTCGAGTCAGGGTGGAGGGGCAGACTGGCTTCTGCCTCCCACACAGGCATCTAGCTCCAGCCCCGGCTCCATGGCTTCCTCCTCATGGTGCCATGGGGTGCATAGGATTCATCTACTTTCTCCAGGAAGCAGAGCAGGGCTGTGTGGCACATCCTGATGCCCTGCCCACATGCTTTGACTAGTTCTCAGGGCTCCTTATTTACCAGAGGAAAATGAAGCTCTGTCCCATGGATTCCAGAGAGGTGAATTCACAACGCAAATCAACACGCCATGTTTCCTTCACCAAATGGAGGGGACTCTGGGGGGATGGGGGAGTAGAAAAGCCACTGAGGTGTCAGGAGCCACCCTGGTATGTGTCCCTTGGTTATTTGTGGCCCTGCAGACAGCTCCCTGTAACAAAGGGGCCGGGCTCTGAAAGTTCATTTGTGACTTGGCTGTTTAGATTTTGCAACATAGTTTCCTTATGAAAAAACCCGATGCGACAAATGGTGACGAGACTTCCAAGCTAGTTCTCCAAAGCCTATTTAACCCATCATGTAGCTAACGCACTGTCCTTGTGCAGTGAGGGGAAAAAAAATGTTTAATTGCAACATGAATAATGAAATGAAACAGAAAACTGTTATAACAACGGTATAAGCAGTAGATTTGCATTGATCTTGAATGATGCTGGTCCCAAAATCCTTCTGGAAGGAGGGGCCCTTCCGAGGGTTTGGGTGGGGACTGTGTCAGATTTGTTCTATTAGGGGAGAGAGGCATCAGACTGTCTGAATCTGGGGCTGCTGAACATTTGTGTCACACTGTTAGTTCTCCTTCCTGATTTCACTCTCCTCCCAAAGCCTTCCCAAAAGAATGTTACCCTAATATGGGTTTTCATGGGGACAAGCCTGTGAAGGGCATCTCCTTGGGGTGGTTTTTATTTTAATTTAAAACCAGCAGGCCAGGAATGGCAGTGCATGCCTGTAATTCATAAGACTTGGGTGGCTGGGGTAGGAGACTAGGAGAACTATCGTGAGTTTGAGGACAGTCTGAACCACACAGTGAGATTCAGGCTAGCCTGAGTTTCAGATGGAGGCTTCATCTCAATACAAAACAAAACAAAACAAACAAAAAGCCAACCAAAACAAAAACCAACCAAACATTAAACAACAGTCTCAAATTGGTAGGTTAGCATCTATCTTTGGGCGTGTCCTGGAGACAGCAGTGTCCTTGTCTCTCTAACTCTGGGGGTAGTGACAGGGTCTGATACAGCCTTCAGGATAAAGGGCAAAGTCTCGGCCCAGCTATAGGCTCTTGAGGTAAATGTACCTTTGAGGTCTGGTCCCCTAGGAGCCAAGGGGCCAGCCTGCTTAGCAGCATAGTTCTGTGTGTCTGAAACCTCTCCAGGATTGTTCTGTATACACAGGATGTAACATTGGAATGTCTAAATTGTGAGTATCTCATCCTGATACCCTATCTCAGGATGGGTGGTTGGAGTAGTAGGTGGATCCTGTGCTTTCTGCCTGGGGCATAAAAGCTTTAACTAGCAGCCGGAGGACAGATAACCATGCCTAAATAAACGCACTGGGGACCTGTGGGTTATTTCGTGAAAGTGATCACAAGTCTACTCATCCATGCATGATGCCTGCCTCTAGCAATGTGGTGTTTCAGTCTCTCTCTCTCTCTCTCTCTTTCCTGGAATCTGGCTTGGGGATGCCACTTGCTTTGACTGACGATGACGATGACGATGACGACGAGGAGAAAAGCACCTGCTTACCCGCCCTGTCTTCTTGCTGCTTTTGAAACCCCAAACCACCATGTGAATGAGGCTGAGCCAGCCAGACGGAAGTCGTGCCGAGAAGTGAGGTCCCTGGCCTGAGTGTCCACTAGCCACAGATGTGGGGACTAAGATAACCTTATCTTTGGAGCCCAGCAGAGACAGCCCTGACTCTACCCTCCGCATTGTCCAACTTGTACACCCTGCTGACTCCGGCCCATGGTGTCTTCTTGTGTCTTTACTTTGTAATTCCTCACTGCTTTTTATCTTGGCTTACGGTTTATGTGCTAAAACACACATTCTTCTCCCTCTTTAGTCAAAAACTGAAGTTCAGACCCACTCAGGTTTGCCCTCCTCCACCCCAAAAAAAAGGCAGCCTTGAAACAGCTGTTTTGGAGAGGTGGCATTTCTCATTTCTACACACACTTTGTGACTGACAGATGGGTTTTAAGTCGATGAAGATACAATCCACACTGTAATCGTGACATAAGGTGCAGGCGAAAGCCATTAGCTCCGTACTAACATGCGCAAGCTGTCTCCCAACGCTTTATCTGACCTGATAATTTATCACAAGGGAAATCAAGAATACTTGTTGGTGGATCAAGCCACGGCCTTCGGGCTGAAAATCACCCACCGTCGGGAAATGTGCAATGGAAAGGGCTGGCGTCCCTCTTCCAAGCACATCACTCCGCAGCCTTGATGTCAAACACAAGTACAAGAGACAGGAGAGCTGAGAAAGCTTCATCATCATCAGTCACAGATCCCAGAACCACAGGATAGCAGGGCGTTGTGCATTAGGCTTGATGGCTGTTCCCAAGATGCCCATGGGGACCCCAGGTCATCCTCCTAAGAGGAGCATTCCCTGGGAAGCTGAGGTGCACCTCTGGGCAGATGCATTCTTTATGATGAGTAGTTCCCAGCCTCCAGTGCTCATAAATGTCACCCCCCCAGGTTCTGGGTACTCTGAGCACCAATTTCCCAGCCCCTCTAAGCTTTCCTCGGGCTTCCAACACAGGCTCCGCTGCTGCTGCTTAGCCAGATTTATGTTCAGAGGCTGAGCTCCAAGGGGTGATGGGAAGGTCTCAGACTGAACGCCCCTGACCACAAGGAAAGAGAGGCCTCCCACATTTATTTTGCAGGCATCTGTGAGGATTCTCCAGTCTATTCTTTTCAGTAACAGAATTGCATTTTATGAAGCTGTCCCCTTTCTGTTTCATCTGTCAAGCAGGTTTGCTGAGAATAATTTAAATTTCATGCAGCAGCAACTGCGGGGGCATTGGTGGCCTCCCTTCCGTTCTCACAAACAGGTCTGGCATGGAGCCATGCTTTCTCCTCAGCCGTTCCTCTCCCCCCAGTGGGAGTAGGAATGTGGTGACGACCCAGTTCCTCAGTTTCACCTCCTACCACATCAGAGGGGGACAGGAAAGTTCCTTGAACCTCCGAGCAGCAACCAGCAGGCTGATTACCCCCAGGGGAAGAGCTTCGCAGATGGACCCAGTTGCTAATTGTGTGTGTGTGTGTGTGTGTGTGTGTGTGTGTGTGTGTGTGTGTGTATACATGCACGTGTGTGCAGAAACATGTGGAGATCAGAGGCTGACATCAGAGGTCAGAGGTTGGCATAGGAGGTCAGAGGTTAACATCAGGGGTCTTCCTCAACTATACCCCATCTTAGGTTTTGGGACAGATTTTCTCACTGGACCTGGAGCTCGCTGATTTGGCTAGATTGGCTGGTCAGTAAGCCCCAGGGATCCACCTGTCCTGGCCCACCTAGCACTGGGATTAGAGGCGCGTGCTGCCACGCCTGTCTTTTTATATGAGTGCTGGGGACCCAAACTCAGGACCACAGTAGGCATTTTTATCCACGGAACCGTCTTCCCAGCCTTAAAATGAACTTTGATGGAATGCTTACTCAGTGGCACATATCCTTTTAGCGTTTTTCTGCACTTATTAATTTACATAATCCTTACGTTAAACATACTATTATCATTTCCATTTTGTAGACATAGAAACCGAAGCCTCACTTGCCAATGGCAGGATTCAATCCCAGGCTGTCTGATCCAGAAGCTCCCGGCAGCTGTGCAGTGGGAGCTGACGAACTCTTTGCCTTACATCTTCCCTTCCGTGACATGAGAAGCAAACCTGCCCATTTTCCTGGCCTGAAATCCAGAGTTTATGGTCCCTAGGTGGACCAGTGATGGCAAAAGGCTGTCACCCTCTTGCCATCATGGTTTCCATGGTGAATGGATGCTGCTAAGCAGCCTGGGGTGGAGAGAGCCGGGGCCCAGGTTGGTTCCGTCTTGGGAAGTAGTTAGGTTTTCTCCGAGGTTCACTATTCTGAGCTGCAAAAATGGGGCTGGGTGGGTGACAGTCTCCAAGAAAGCTCACCGTGGGCAACTCATGTTCTGGAGGTTGGAGAGCAATGGCTGTGTGTTGGGGAGTGGGAAGGTATAGCCTTCTAGACTCTCCTGGTATCTCAACCTCCCAGGAGTCCATGCTTACCCAACTGGCCTTTCATGAAAACACGTAGGAATTCTTTGGGCCGTGGATAACCGAAGAAGACGCAGAAAAATCAAATTGGGCCTGGAGGCGGCCACGACAGAAACAATCGCCATCATCTTGCTACCCCAGTCTCTGGGAGCATGCACGCCTTCCCAGACAATAGCCCAGACCCTCAGTCCTGGCAGAGCCAGGGCCGACCCTAGCACTAGAACTTTGGCATGGAGAGTGGGCAGGGATGCCCCGAGTACCAGAGCATGGGATGTTCATCCTCTTGTCCTGCTGACAACAAAGGGATGTCTCCAAAGGCCTGAGAGCTGCCCCTTGTCTGGGAATCAGCATGCTTGGGTCCCCAGGGGGGGGTCCTTCTGACTTCACCATCACTCCCTTCCTTTCCTCTCCTGATGAGATGGTGGGATCTATACTTTCCTTTAAGGAAAGAGCCTCCTGGGCTGATGAAAAGCTTTCGGATCCCCTGCCTTGGTCATCCAGCTTGAGTTTGGATCCGAGAAGCCACCCTCTTCCGTCACCTCTTCCCTCTCTCCTCCCCTCTTAGCTCCGGTCTTCCTTCCAGGCCATCTTGAATCCCAACCACTCAAACAGTTCCCCACCTGCTCAGGGCTCCAGCTTTTGTGCTCCCTCTGGAGAACTCCCTCTACCCCCCCCCCGGGGGGGGGGTGATAGTAGAAGGGAACCCCTCTCCTCATAGTAGGACAGTTCTTCCAGGGTCAACTCCTGCTGACAGTGGTGACCTTGTTGCTTAGCGGATGAACCGCCAGCCAGTACCTGTTCTATTTCAAGCACTTTACATGGAATTCCATACAGGCAATCCTCATGGTAAATCTGGTCATCAGGGACTACCACCCAATCCTAGAACTGAGGTCCACAGGGGTTCAGTATCACTCAGCCAGAGGTTGATTGGAATTAAAATTTAGACAGTCTTCAAAGCCTAGCTTTATCTACTCCATTGAATCACCTCTACCAGTAACTTCAACAGGGTCCGGGATACTGGCTCATCTGGCCGCACATTCATTTATACACTGACCCATGATTTCCCCAGTAGCTAGAGCCAGCTCTTCAGTGGCTGCTTGGTAAAGACCTGGTTGATCAGGGAAACTGCTGATAGATACCTGAATTTGGCCTGGGTGTCCACTGATGGGATCTTGGCATGGGGGTAGACACACAGGCTGGAGGACAGACATCTGGGCCAGCAGCAGCAAGTCCAGAGTGATAGGAGGGCACCATTGCCTACATCAGCGGTCCTCAACCTTCCTAATGCTGCGGCCTTCTGATACAGTCCCTCATGGACCAACAACCATAAAATTATTTCTGTTGCTACTTCATAACGGTAATTTTTCTATGGTTACGAATCGTAATGCAAACATCCGATATGCAGGAGATCTGATATGCGTGACCCCTGTGAAAGGGTCAGGGGTCGTGGCCCACAGGTTGAGAACAGCTGGCCTACATCTAAGACCAGTGCCCTCGATCGAAACCACCATGGGCAGCTAGCTGTCTCCGCTACTCTCCCACCCTGCCCCTGCATACAACGCTCTAGCAATCCAGAGAACTCAGACCCTAGCCAGATCCAAAGCAAACCCTGCAGGCATGGAACTGGGCTGAGATGCTGGCACCCTAGAGATGTCATCTTGTCTCTGGGCTGCCACAGGCCATGCCGCTGACCTCCCTAGCAGGCCTGAACGTTTGCCCTTTCTCCCGCTCTGGGTTGGCTACTGGCTCAGTCCTTGTTCCGGCTGTTGTTTTCTGTCTGCGGCTTGTTTTTCCCTCCCATGTGGTTGTGGTTTGGGGTCTGGCTTAGGGAGGAGGGCTAGTGAATACCGAGCTGTTTTGGAGCCAATCAGGCGCCATGTGTCCAGGACAGGGGCGGGACATCCCTTCAGAGAGCCATGGGCACTGTCTTTCACCTGGAAGAACCCTAAGCGACAGACCCAGGAACACTCTATACTGGCTCTAAGGCGCTCATCCTGAAGGGATGGAAGCCATCAAGTGTTGTCTGCGGGTCCAGCTCCTCTCGCACCTGGAGCCCTGGCTGCCGACTCCAGAGGCCACCGTTCTCCAGATGGTGAACAGCTGGCCTCGAAGACTGCCTGCCAGATGTGGCCAGCAGGGCTGGCAGCAGGCTACCCTGGGCAGAGGTCACCAATTCAGAGTGTCCAGGGCCTGGTGCCCAGGACAGGAATGTGTTTGGCTGGCCTTGGGGGAAGTGTGCCCAAATAATCTTCCATCTCTGCTCCTCTCTGGTATTACTTCCCTCCCTGCCTTGGTGGGGTGGTGTTTTCATAACAGGAAAATAAAATCAATAAGACATTGCAGCAATATGTCAGCGTGCTGCAAGCTGGCCTCCAATAGCTCCATTGTCTCGGGTCTCCGCCGGGCTCTGCGGCCAGCAGCGCCGTTATTAATGGGAAGCAGGGCTGAAAGGGAGTTTTGAAAATCGTAGAGACAAAGGCACAGAGTACCCGGAGAGCATCGTCCACCACCACAGCTACCTCACAATGGCCAGCCTGGGGCTTCCCGCCTTTAATTTCTCCTGCAACCTTTACGAAAGCAGGAAAAGAAAAGCGTGCGTGCACACACACATGCAGCACACACATACACACTCCCACACAGGCACACATGCAGGCCCCGAGAGGGCTCCTGGGAAGTGATTCTGAATGGCTGGCAGAGGCAAAGACGGCCTGCGGAGCCTCTGCTTGGCCGAGGGGGACGATGGGATGAATGTGTTTCTTGACTTGGCCACCAGCCGTCCCTCTGAGGCTCGGTCTGCCTGAAGGGCTCTGCATGGCATGCAAGAGGGGGCTTCAGAGCCCCTCCGTTCATCCCAAAGCCAGTCAAGAGCCTTGGCGACATTAATTTCCACATTCCGTTTTATACACACTGGCTTTTGCCACCATTCCTGAGGTTTCTGGAACCACCTCTTGCAAAAAAAAAAAAAAAGGGCAGAGTGATCAGGAGCTAATATCTTGCAGTCAACGGCTGGTGGTATGAGCTCTGAGTCCTTACAGTAACTGCTCTAACTGGTATGTCTGGGGACCCTCAGCAATCAGGCAGGCATGTGTACACACTGACCTTACAGGGTTTGTTGTGAGGCTCACAGGGACTACAGACATGAGAATACCCTCCCGTGGTGATGAATCGGTAATAGGCTCTTCACCCTGGGTGGCTCGTACAGCTGCAAAACCCCAGCCACTGATGACCCCTGGGGGGGACTTATTTGTATTTAGTTCCCTTATTTAGGGAAATACTTGGCAATATTACTCTTATATCACTCATTCGGTGGCGTTCAATCAGTGCGCATGTGTGGCGTCCGCACCGGCTGGTCTTCCTACAAGTTAGTTACCTATAGAGACAGTCTGGCAAACGAGGCCCTTTTAACCTTCAGAAACGGCTGCAAGCCACTCCCCATGGAGGCCATGACTCTGGTGACATGGACCAGGGAGGGAGGAAGGCCTCTGTGCCGGGCCTGGGCTGGAGTGGTTGCCTGGCTCCTCCCCAGGCAGGGATCCCAGGTCTTACCTTGGTGGTGACTGCGGAGGCCGAGCTGGCCACGAGACTGGTGATGGCTTCATTACCGCCCGTCGTGCAGGGGGCAGGGGCGGTGGCGGGCGTGGGCAGCCGGGAGGGCACCACGGGCAATGGTAGGAGGCCGGGTCGCGCACTGAGACTGCTGGCGGTGCCCCCACCAGCACCGGAGGTGACGCTGCAGACGCTGGTGGCCCCGTGGGTCCCATTGACACTCCACTCGCGGCGGTCCCAGCCTACGCGGTAATCTCTTTCGAAGCGGCTGTGGTGCCTGGACATCTCGGTGGGCCGTGGCAGCTTCTCACAGGGAACCAGAGCCCGGACCTGTCAGCACAGAACACAGGAGGGTGGCTGAAGTGAAGAGTTAGCTCTGCCTGGCCACAGGGAGGTGGCCGCCAGCGCCAGCAGCAGCAGCAGCAGCAGCAGCAGCAGCAGCAGCAGCAGCGTATGTTCAGCCCCTGCTCTGGGTTCACGAACGGGTTTTCAAATATTAGCCAATCTCAGAGTTTCAGCAAGTTGGTAAACCCTCGATCATTTATCAGCCCCCGCTCCTCAGATGCTGAAGAATTGATTGCTCAGGAGCACACGGCAGAATGTAATGAGCAGGATTTGAACCCGGTTACCGTCAAGTCGTAAAAATTTAGTTCTGCCTTGTCACTGTGCCCTGAACAACATGAAGTGCACGTCTTAATTACGGCAGGGGCAGCATTGCCTCCTATCCCCACGGTGATAGAAGACCTCTGACCGCACACTCTCCAAGCACAGGTCACATGACCCCCATGTGTACTCTCTTTAGAGTGGTCACAGCCTTGACTGAAAATCTCATTTGTTCCGTATAGTCCCTGTGAGGCGGCAATGCACGGCCGGTCCCCAATTTACAGACAAGGAGACTCACAGAGAACAAGTGATTCCCCCCCGACGGCAGGGGACTAAGAGGTGAAAAAGGCCACTGTGTCTCCGAAAGATGTTAGCTTCTAGGGGTCAAGCCCTCCCTCAAAATCCCAACCCTATGATTCAGTGCTACACTTCTGGGACCTGGGTACTCTGGCCTCCACTCCCTGCATCTCCCACGCGGCTTCCTGAGTATATGAACAGAAGGCCTTTCAGGGTTGTCATGGAGACTAGACGCACCATGGTATGGGAAGGGCCCTCTGAGTCATCAAGGACTGTATTTTGCTCAGCATCAATATGATAGTGCTGGCCCCTACCCAGGCAGGGACCAGTTACTCCAGTCAGGGAAGAGACAGGGCTGTAGGGGGTGGGGAGAGACAAACAGGAGAAGGCATGGTAATGCCAGGGTAGAGACAAGTGGCTGACAGTGAGAGCTTGTCCTGTACTTCATACCCACAGTGCCTAAGGACTTAGTGCACTTTGGTCCTGTTCCATTTCCCGTCCATTTCCAGTCTAGGCTACGAGCCCCTGTCTCCCATTCTGCCAGCCCAGCTCTGAAGTCGCTGGCTACTAGACAAGGGCACTTGTTTTTAAAATGTCTATAAAACCTGAGCCTCCTCTGGTCTTTGCATATCTGCCTCCACTGCTCAGCGCTTGTGCATGGGAGCCAGAGCCTGTACACCCCGTCTAGGAAACCTGCTACCACGCTCTGCTGATGTGGTGGGTGGCTCAGCTCTGCGAGCCGTTCTGTAAGGTGCACAGAGCAGACGAAGGGCAGCCTGGGTGGAAGCTGCCCCCACCTGTGGCAGAGCCGATGGGTACCATGGAAGATGGATGCTGGTTTCCTGTTGAGTTCATCATCATTGTGCATCCAGATTCGTACAATGTCACAAAAATTCGTTTAAAATATTGACTTAGTATTCCACAGCGAAAAGGAAAAAAACAAACAAACAAACAAACAAACAAAAACCAACAAAACCAAAAAACAATTGGCTCCCTGCCCCCCTTTGGCCATCCCTCACATTTTCCAGTGAATGCTTATGGGAGAGTGGTCCAAACTCAGTTCTACTTTTTTGATTCCTGTTTGCCCCGGAACCTGCTCCCATGGGGCTCCTGGTGTGCCCACCCCAGAGGAACTTGCTCTTGCGGAGGTCACAGATGACCTATTTAAATCTGATGCACAGTCATGTCATTATGCCCTTGGACTATGAGGAAACATAGTATTTCCTCCTCATTATTATTTGTTCATAGGATGCGCCTGCCTTTCTCTTTCTGGGTTCACCCCCTGCTCCCCAGCTGTTGAATCTGGCTCTCCTTGGATGATCTCACTCAGCCACCGCCCCCTTATCCAAGCCACTCAAAGCTAATTTCCCAGTGGTGTCTCTCCTGAGTATGTCCCCATTTTCCTTGAGATTGCCCTATGCCACCTGGCTGTACTTCATGTTCCTAAATGGCTCAAGGTCCCCAAATAAGCTTATTATTCTTTAGCCTAGATGCCCATTCTCAGAATGCCCTGCCTCAGAGACAGCCACCATCACAGCGGGTGTGTGTGTGTGAGTGTGTGTGTGTGTGTGTGTGTGTGTGTGTGTGTGTGTTTGAGATCCTATGACCCCACAGGCTGTCAAATCTGCCCCCCATCTGCTGGCCACTCCCTCTATGTAATCTTTCCATGTCAACGAGATCAGCTTGGCTTCCTGCTCCCAATCCTGCCTTCTGACCCACTGCATTATTTCGAGACAGGGTCTCCCTATGCTGCCCAGGCAAGCCTAGAACCCTCTGTAGCTCAGGCTGGCCTAGAATTCTATGTAGCCTAGGCTGACCTCAAACTTGGGATCCTAGTGCCTGCTCTTTTCCACCCAACTGTTTTAAAAGCACAAATCCAGTCGTGGGTCTTTACTTTTCCAGGCACAGAGCCCATCCTTGAGAATAAGGTCCCAACTCTCCCCAGTGTCCCAGAAGACACTGGAGAGTTCGGACCGGCCCGTCGTTCTAGCGTCCTTTCTCACTCCCAATGCAGAGGCAATGTCTACTCATCCAACACGCAGTGCCTGCCTTGAAACCACACCTGGCACTCACCATTTTGTAACTGGACATTTCCACCATAGGACAGACGCATCTGCGTGGAAGGGGAGACCTCAGATGTTAATCCTCGAGTCTCCTGGCTGGCAATTTGGAGGCACTCAATTAAAACAATGACCTACCTTTCTAGCAAGTAGGACTTGCTAGATTACACAGAGGGAGTGGCCAGCAGATGGGGGCAGATTTGACAGCCTGTGGGGTCATAGGATCTCAAACCCCCGCTGTGATAGTGGCTGTCTCCAAGAGCAGTTCTGGAAGATGAATCTGCATTTTGAGGGTATACAGGACCTCATAGCTTGGGCTCTTGGCTCTCCATTTGTGCCCACCAAGGCAGAGCTCTATCAGTGGCCACAGGTCTCAGCGTAGTGCTTCCCTAGGCTGGGTCCTAAGTGGGCAGAGATTATGCTATGTATCCATCACACAATGTCCTCTGTTCTCATTCTAAGCACCCAGGAAGATCTCTTCCAGATACCTTGATAGTTGTGTTAGGACCATTCATTTGGCTCTGGTTGACAAAAAGAGTGCGTAGGCAATGAGGATGATTTCCAGACTCTGTCCTATAAAAATATATCTCCTTTTGGACTAGTAAGATGGCTCCTTGGGTAAAGGAACTTGCTGCCAAGCCTGAAGACTTGGACTCAGTCTCTGGGTCTCACTTGGTGGAAGGAGAGAAATGACTCCTGAAAGTCATCCTCGGACCCCCGACAGACACATGTGCCGTAGCATGTGTGAGCACCCGTGTGAGCTTGTGCACATGTACACAAATAAGTGTACTAAAAACTTAAGATATCTTCTTTTTAAAATGCAGGTACGTACACGCTCATGTGGGTGAGTGGATGCGTGCGTGAGAACTCATGCACGTGTGCGTACATGCATATGGCAGTTAAAGGATGAGCTCACATCTCATCTTCAGGAATGCCATGCACCTCTTTTGAGACAGGGTCTCTCACTAGGCTGAAGCCCACCACTCGGATAGATTGGCTGGGCAACAAGCAGACACCTGCCTCCCCCACAACGGTATTACAAAGGAGCACCATCACAGTCAGCAGGATTGACTTTAGGTCTTCTACTGCAAGGCGAGTGCTTTACCAACTGAGATCTCTCCTTAGCTCTCACCCCCAAATATTATCTATGACTCCATAGTTCCCTCTGTCACCTGGCAACCTTAGAAGTCACACCTTCAAGATAGTGCAGCTGTTCCCTGGCAGAGGCTGCCCCAGGCTTCACACGATCGGGACATAAATCTGTATCACGTTCGGATATTGAGAGTGGCAGTATCTACTTGTTACTTCAGCAGAACCTCATCTAGCCTGACGATTACAATCAACCCCTGCATTTCCATATAACCACATAGCCTCATGTATCACAGAGAAGTCATTTCCTCTCAGGGGGCATGGAGGCTCAGGGAAGTCAGGACCCCTGTACCGGAGATGTGTCTCAAAGCAGCTGAGAACTTGGGATTGGGTCCGAGGGATCTTCTTTGGATGTCGCTGCTTACCTTGGGGACCATGTGCTCAGCCCCACAGTTCCAGTGTGTAAGAGACAAACCAGACCCACAATGCGCATCTCCTACCATCCTCTCAGCCTCGTGCCACCTCTTCCAGTCCTCCTTTCAAATGCCAGGGAGGAGGTGGAGACGCAGGCAGCTGGAGGCCACACAATCTGGTTTGGGTCTCATTAAGTGTATTCAAAACAAAGGTCAACTATTTGCATGCAAGCGCTTGGGTCAGACCTCATTCCTCAGTTTAATTTCCCCTTTCAAATGAATGAAAGAAACGCCTTGCAGCTCACTCCGAGCCAGTCGGCTGACTGCCAGCTCCAGAGGTGGCAACTGAAGTATTTCCTGCTGGGCACAGAGCCAGCATGTCACAGAGGTCTCATGTGCACATACACGTGTACCTGAATGGTACTGCAGGAGGCACAGGAAGTGCCCGTGTGGAGGAAGGAGGCCCCCAAATGGACACGGTGCCTGAGACCAGACTGGTTAAGCAATTCCAGACAAAACACAGAAAAAATGCTTCCTTGTTGAAGGGAGTGCCCTTTCCTGGCAGGCTGCCTGGGCACTGGTGGAGGCTGGCACGAGGCCCTGTACCAAGAAGGGAGGCTATGAGCAGCCACCGCCTTGCTTTTGGTGTGGTGGGGACAGTTTATGGAGAATTCAGGCCGTGTATCTGGGTTAGGGAGTACCTTGCCAGAACCTGTTTGTGTGTGTGACACACATGTATGTGTGAGGAAAATGCTCTGAGGCCGAGAGTGGTAGTTCACACCTGTAATCCTAGCAGTGGAGAGCCTGAGGCGGGATTGCTAGTTTGAGTCCAGCCTGGGCTACATGAGGAATTACAGGCCAGCCAGGGTTACAGACTGAAAGCGTGTCTTGAAAGAACAGAAAAGCAGGAAAGAGCTAGAGAGTATAGGGAATCTTCCATCAGTCAGTGGAGGAAGGTCAGGCAGGTCCAGGTCAGAGACCAGGATTTGTTCACACCCCAGGTTAATTCTGAAAGCTCAGTGGCAAACATTTGACATACACAACTTGGCTCTGGATCTTGTTTGCAGCACAAAACTCTTTCTCCACTGGAACACTGTCTTGGAATTATCCCAGGGATGCTGAGCCAGGAGAGGAGGTAAGAAGGCCAGAACTTTTCTGGGGTGAGGCAGAGAGGGGACCCCTTCTTCCACTTTACTTCAGCTCCACATTTGTGGTGTCTGCTTCTTCAGAGCAAGCATGTGCCTTCATGATTTCACCTGCGTATCTTCATGGCAGCCTCCCCCCCGCCCCCATGTGGACGCCCACCGGCTGCTTCTCAGGACCAGTTCTGGTTCAGGACTCAGAATCCACACTGCTCTGCACACAGCTCAGGAAGCCGGGTCAGGCCTTCAGTTCCCCCCCTCTCTTCTTTTTAATACCCCTCTCCTTCCCCAGGGAAGAGGACTCTGATAGCATCCCAGTAAACAGGAAGAAGTGCTGCCCTGAGAATTTAGTCACTGCTAGCAACCCAACCTCTAGTCTACCACAACCTGTGTTTCCTGTGTCTCACACACAGGAACACACCAAATGCCAGGGCTAAGTCTCTCAAGAAGGTCCCAAAGGCAGCCACATCACACTGACCAGTTCTCAGGAAAACCAGAATGAAAATTCAGATACCCCTGTGCCCCTCTCCCCCATGAGTCAGGCAATCTCTGAGATGTACGAAGGTCACACTTCTTGGGTATCATTAGCAGAATGTCTCCCATGGAAAGGGCCTTTTCTCTTCCATTGATCCTTCCTTGGAGCGGGCAAAGGGCTGTTTCTGCTTCTTTGGGTAAGTGGGCTACCTGACTTGGTGGCTCCATGAATCTGCTTCCTTCCAGGCTCCGCATTCACTGGGAGTGGATGGAAACCAGTGGTTTGCTTCCTGTGGACAGGCAGAACTAAGTCTTCACTGTGACCAATACTACCAAAAGCTGAAGCGCCTGAAACATACAGGAATGGAGGAGGAGTGGCCCATCTCCAGAGGTTTTGTGCCTTTCCTCTGCAGGAGACGGCTGGTATTATTAAGGATCAAATTGAGGAGACTAAGTAATCTCAGGCCCCGACGTCCACCTTCCCCAAATCTTCACCTATCACCTGTCCCTGGGA
Organism: Peromyscus attwateri; assembly: GCA_902168425.1. Classification (NCBI taxonomy): domain Eukaryota; kingdom Metazoa; phylum Chordata; class Mammalia; order Rodentia; family Cricetidae; genus Peromyscus; species Peromyscus attwateri. The sequence continues at coordinate 25,977 of CABHPP010127241.1, forward strand.
CCCTCACATCCCCGCTGCTCTCCATCAGAAAAATAGGTCCTTTCCCTGGACTATTGCGAGGATCGAGGCATGCATCCCGTGAACCTCTGCACATGTAGGAGAGCCCATCCTTGAGAGATGGTCATAGCTACAGTTCAGGTACAGAAGGATAGGCCTGCAGCCTCCGGGGCAGCAGGAACTGGCAGATTCCTGTAAGAGTTCACAGGAAACTGTCGATCTAGAGGCTGAGTGTTTGTCCGCTTTAGGCCAATGCACACAGCTAACTGAGACCTCCTGTGCTGGGCAACTGGGAATCCTTAGGGGAGCTTCACCCAGGGCCACAGGGAGGCAACAGATTGCTAATAGGTGGAAGGTTATCTTCAGCTAATGTCCGTGATGTGGGGGACAGTGTCATCAGTCCCAGGGCTTGCCTTGATGGATGCACAGCTCCCTGCAGCTCAGGGAGAACCACACCAGTTCTGAGAAGGCCTGGGAGTCTGAGAATGGACACCAGAGGGTGATCAGCTGACGTCCATACTCAGCCCTGTTACCCAGCCATGCTCCTGATCTCTTAACAGCTGCTGGCTGGGCCTGGACACTTGTTAGACACTTGCTAGATACCAGATCAGCAGCTCTGCTACGCAGATTTGCCTGGAAAGACTTTATCATGAATAATTCATCAGTAAATAATTAAGGATTGCCATGTGTCATAATGTGAGTGCGTGCGTGCGTGCGTGCGTGCGTGTGTGTGTGTGTGTGTGTGTGTGTGTGTGTGTGGCCCATGTAGGGCTGGAGCCCAGAGAGTAGTATCTCTTGAGTTCTGGGCTCTGGCCCCTGTTCAGGACCAGCATACTGTATCTACTTGAATACACAAACAGGATAGCTGTGGTCTGTGTCCAGTGGCTGCGTTTTCTGGATGCCGGGGCTGGCCCTCACATATTAACATTCGTGGTGGGTACACACTGCACACAGGATCACAGGTGGCTAATGATCCTTTCCTCATTCTTATCATTAAGACACGCCGAAGGAGTGGGCTGCCGGCTGCGAGAGCCCTGAAGGCGTGATTAATCCACAGAAGGCAGGGGAGCCCTGGCTGCCTCCAGACTCGGGGAGCCGAGGTGGCTGGCTGAGGAATGAGCCGTAGACGTCCGGCCCGATTGGAAAATGGATGATTGCCTCATTTGGGGAAGAGACGTGCTGCCAAGTCAGTTGGAACAGCCTGTGCCCATCTTTATTATTTTCATTTTCCTCTCTGCATCTTTTAGCTTTTCTTCTAGAACAAAACATCATACAGCAACCAGAACACCATCTTGGCGAACGCAACACAAAGGAATTCTCTGGGTGCCCTGTGAGGAGCCAGCTTGGCCATGCCTTGGTGTGGATGTTGATAGGAGCTGAGGATGCCCCCTGGAAAATGCCCCGTTACTTCCTAGAAGTATAGGCGATACAACCAGGGCAGAGACCCTCATGCCTACTAGCCACCCCCAGTAACTAAAAGACTCACTTCTGCCCGGGGCTGGGGTGGGCCTCACGTCACCCCCTCCTGCTTCCTCTGGCCAGCCCCCTGCTCACAGAGCCAGAGACCAGACTACCAGGCATATGCCTCAGGGATGGACTAGTATACCCTACTCTCCACGTGGGTTCTGGTCCCATGCCAGAGGCCAGGGCTGTCTGGATCCTTCTGCTTTCTTCGCTGTCACTAACAGTTCACATGGCCGGGCATCCCAGGGCAGGGAATCAGAGATTCCAGACTAAAATGACAACTGTTCTTTAGCATGGAGCATTAGGGAGGCCAGGGACAAGGTTTAGAGACGAGGGAGGCATCTGGTGCCAAGATTTGAATATGCCTTGCTCTTGAGGGGCAGAGCCTGGACAGAGGCAACCGCAGACTCTGTCTCATGTGCAAGGCCCCAGTCTGGGCCTTGCACTCCACACCAAGGTGGATGTGGTCCCCAGGGAGAGCAGCTGTCAGGGCCTCTACATGGACATGACTCATGGGGGGGGGTGGGGTGTAGATGCCTGCCTGGGACAGGTGCCGTTTTAAAATCCTCTCTATGAACAGAAGCCAACCAAGATGACAACCTGCTGGTACCAGCCTCCCTCACCCCTCTGAGGGGTGAGGAACCTGAAGGGTAGTGGCCTCTTTAGTTCTTTTACTGATAATAGCAAGCCCCAGGTAAACCAAGTAGGGTATTGCTGTCCTATGTCACCTCTGTTCTGAGAGATCTTTTATTTCACCACGCCTTGTTCAACTAAGAGGGACCAGTGTGACACACACCCCCTCCCCAACCTCGTCAGACCTCACCCACTAAAAGCCTATGTGGAGATTGATTAGCTGGGCACCAGGGTGCAATAGCTCAGCCTTTCCCTGCAGCTTAGTATCCAGAAGGTTCTGGAAGACCACAGGGTCTGGACTTAACTAAGTAGCCTCCCTTAGGCCCCCCGAGGCTGAGGGGTGTGTGTGTGTGTTTGTGTGTGTGTGTGTGTGTGTGTGTGCGCGCGCGCGCGCGCGCGCGCACGCGCGCGCCAGTGGTGGGGGCGGGGGCTGGGGCAAGGGAAGCCAGGGATACCACAAATCCAATTAGAAACCAGAGCCATGACCTGTGACCTCTGTGTTCACTCCTGGACCCCAGGTGACAAGAATCTCTGTAATAGAGAGCTTCAGAGTGTTGTCTTTGTTATTTAAAGGTAGCCAGAGCCTGTGTTCTCCAAGGCCAGCGAATCCTACAGCATCTCCTTGACCCCCAGCCCTTCTGGTGAACTGAACTCTCTTAGCAGCAGGTGGCAGGTGAGACAGGCTCCTCAGAGGAGGAGTGGAACCCTACTTTACATGTCCAAAGGGTTACGACAACAGTGGCCTGGCCTCATGGGACCACATCTCTGACCCTTTTCAAAAAGGGTGTTATTCTTTTAAACTGCTCTATGGAGTTATGGCTGACATACAAGGAGATACAGATACTTACTGTATACAGCTCGATGTGATTGGAGATAAACGTGTACCCCAGAAATCATCAAGATGTCACAGTTACCCTGACCATCACCTTCCAAAGCCTGTCTGCTCCCCTTCTCTTCCTTGGGTGCTAAGGGCATGTAAATCCAGAGGGGCTGGCCACAGGCTACAAAGATCTCAGGTATACAGAAGGATGAGATGTGGTGATCCCCTGGGGCCTATAACCTGTGACCAAGCACAGGACATTTGCACTGTCTTCTGTGGGTGCTCTCCCCCATACAAGCTCCAAGGCTGCCATACTTTCTTCACAGCCTTCTGAAGGTGGAGGTAGGGGGTTAGCACTCACCTTGGAATTTTCTAAGTCTATGTCTGGAGACAGGGGCCTCAGTATCCCTCCTTCAAAGGGTCTGTTAGTGAGCCAGGGCCTTCATCCTTGGGGATGCTTGTTAGAAACACAGACTCTCAGACCTCACCCCAGCAGAGCTGATCAGAATCGCATCCTTTTTAAAAACGGGTTGTAGGTAGAACACGCCCATCTACGAACCATTTGGGTTAGCCAGCCAGGATTCAGCCCTACGGCCAGGCTTTCAATACTCAGGATGGCCTTGTGGTGTGGGGGGGTGGGGGTGGGGGGAGAGCAGAGGTACCGTTGGGGAAAAACCCACATTCCATAATTACGGGACTTAATATGTGACCTAAAATGACAAGTGTGCAAAATGCTTTTCTGATGATAGGTTTGAGGTAAAAATGCCACAGATTCCTTTTCTGGGCCCCAATTTCTCATATCAAAAAAAAAAAAAAAACAAAACAAAAAGCAGCAGCAATCTCCCTGCATGGGAGAGGCTACACCTAGCGCCTGCTTCAGATGAGAGATTCTGGCTGTAGGTTGTAGTCATGATTCCCTCTCCCCCCCCCCCCCCCCCCCCCCCCCCAAAAAAAAAGCATACATGATTCAGAGACTGTTCTCATGGGACTAATTGACTAGGCATTGGTGCTATCGCTTCTGGTGTAAATCATTATAATGATGATAATGAAAAATAAAAAAAGATATTGGAAATGACAGTTAGCAACATAATATCAGCACAGACTGAGGAAAGAGGAGGGGCGCGTATAAATTAGGAGCTTGTAAACGCCGGGATCGATGAGGGAGCTATGGCGGGTCTGGGAGGCTTAACTGGTGTTCTCATTATGAACAAACCATCTCCGCTCCTTGTTCCGTGTTCCTGAGGCTCTGCAGAGGACGGAAACCCTGCAGGTGGAGTCCCGTTTTCCACACAGCCTTGCAAAGCCCCGATAGAGGTCTTTGGAGCAGAAATTCTGCAGCGGCTTCCCTCCTCCGAGCGGGCCTCCCACTCGCTCCTGGCTGCCTCTCAGACAGGCCTGATTATTCGGAATCTCGGAGAATTGACTAATTCAACACGCTCCCGTTCCACAGGAAATGGTGTCCATCAGTGACCCAGGCTGATGAATGGATCCTACTCAGTGCCTGGAACCAGACCCAGCAGCCAGTTGCATAGGAAAAAAAAAAAAAAAAAGACGGATGCGTGTGCTCTATTTGGCTGCCAAAAATGCTCTCGCAATTTGCTTTCTTCTAGACAAGAGTCTATTCAAAAGTCTATTTGGAAACATTAGGGAACGGCCGTCACATGGCCGGCAGATCATGCTGTCTATGACAGGAGATTATCTTCCTTGGGAGAGACTCGACTGCTCTTTTATTTCACCAAGTAACTAGTGTCTGGGCTGATGGCTGCAGAATTGCTCCGAGGGCTGGGGACATTAAAATCCCTGTCCAGAGCGAATGTGGAACCGACAGCTCCTTCAGCATGCAGGATTTGTGGGTCTTTCACTCGAGTTAAGTGCAAGTGCCTGATTTCCAAGGCTGCTTGGGTGGGACCCGGGGTGGAGGTCCTGCTAACACAAATCCTTCCTGGTGAACGTGGGTTTTTTTTTTTTTTTTTTTTTTCTTCTATGAGTTATGATCTTACACCCTTTCCCTCCCACTCAACTCCCGCCGCATGCTCTGGGTGAATGTATGCACTGTCCTTTGCTCACCGAATCCCAGGGAGACACTGCCCACTTTCTCTCCCATCACATCACTGAGGGGCAGGTTAAGAGCAGAGTCCCACCGGTTCCTGCCTGCAGGGCTAAGTGATGCTTAGAAGCACAGTGCAGACGAAGATAGAAAATCTTCAGGGGAGGGAGCAACCAGCCTCAGCCACACCAAGGCAGTGTAGTTGAGCTCTGTTCACTCCAGAGACCATGTCTTCAGACATGACGGCCGCATGTGAGTGAGTACACATAGTGAGGCTGGGGACAGGAGCCCCGGCTTCGCCTGTCAGTCACCTTTCCCCTGGACAGAGAATGACCCCTCCACTCAAAGGCTCATGCTTCTTCAGAATCTACAATGAGTCTCAGGGGGAAACAGCTTAGGGCCACATGGGAGAGATTTATGTCTTTTGTCCTGGCCACTGACCACATGTTTTCTCCACCCTGTGACTGATGATGTCCTTGCCAATGCCAAGCTTGTCTCAGACCACCGAGCGGTCTTTGTCTTTGCTTAGAAGCCACCACTCTGGTATAGACTTGCCCACGATTTTTCCTTGTCCCGATTCTATGTCCATGTTTTTAATTAAATTAAAAAAAAAAAAAAAGGCAGCGGCCGAGAGCAGAGGGTAGCCTGGTGCGAGGTTGAGTTTTATCACCACCCAAGCATGCAAACGAGGCGACCTCCGTTGACAAGTTCACTTCTCCAGTGCAGAGCTGGCTGTTTGAACAGCTTGTGTGCAGTAATTGAAACATAGATTTTTTGTTGCCTTTCTGTTTATTTTTAGATTAACCAAGCAGGGATACTTGGCTTCTAGGCTGCCATTTGGACCCTATTGGGCAGCCCAGGATTGCTGGCCTCATGTACAGCAGCATCACATTTCCTCAGGGTCTCCCTTATGGATTTCCCTGAGTTTGACTCTGGGGAGAAGTAGCCTTTACTGTGATCACCCTCCTGACTTAGGGCTCCAGGCAGGGAAACGGAGGAATGAGGGCTGTCCCCCACTTTCCAGGTTTCTGAAGATGGCTTCTCCCCACCTTGCGAGACTTTCATAGCAGCTCTGAGAGGCAAACCAGTCAGAGACCAGTGATCTACTTTCCCACCCTGGTGGTACACATGGATAGACCAGAAGCATCCATGCCTGGGACAAGGGGATTAAAATAAAGCCAGAGCCAAAACTCAGAGAGAAGATTCAAACAGGGCCAGCTTTGGCCATTTTTAAAGGTCTAATTTTTAAATTTATCACCTTAAAAAAATAATATATAGCCAAGGCCGGCCTTAGCTCCAGCATCAACTTGCTCCAGCTTCCTGCATGTATTCCACCAAAGCCACTATGGTTCTATCAACCATGATAAGACTATAATGAATATTCAGTAGTGAACATTTTAGCAGGTCAGCAGGGGGCCTGCTTAAGGACAACCTCTGTCCAGGACCGCAGCTGGCAGAGTGCCACCCAGGTACTGCTGCCACTGTGGCAAAGGGAAAGACGGGTTGGCCATTCACTTACTGGCTCTTAAAATTTTTTCACTGCTTTCCTGTCATTGGCCAAAGCAAATCACATGGCCACGCCTAATTTGAAATTGAGCAGGGAAATACAACCCTACCCAGTTGGTTTTCTGGAACCTTTGTCTTTAGCCCAACAGGGCTGGCATCTCCTTGACAGCAGGACCTCTCATCTCATCGTCCTCAGGGCCCTGCCCTGGTACACTGCAGAGGCTCCACTGAGCTGACCTGTCCTGTGGGAGAGGATGTGAATGAGAGGACCTCTGATACAACCGCTGCACTGCCCAGGCCTTACTCTGGCGGCTCTCTTCCCGGAAGAAGCCCTCCTCAACCACCAGCCTGTGAGGACAGGCAGGGGTGCCGGGACTCCCTAGCTCCCTGCCTCAGCCCCACTCTCAGAGAAGACTCCATGACACAATGGTTGTGTAACCAGGTTTTTTTAAGACTGCTAGACTCAGTGGGGTGTCAGCGGCTGTCATTTTTTTTTTCTTTCTCCCATTAATTCCCTCTCAAGTTACCCTGTCGGACCCAAACCACTCTTGGGGTGACCTTGGGGTACCCCAGTTATGACTGGTGCTGCTGTAACTCTATCTGTCCCAGAAAGCCCACGTTCACTGAACTGAAAAGTAAGCGGTAGTAGGCACTGAACCGTGGGCCCAACACACATCAGTTCCTTCATCCTCCGAGCAAACCTCCGAGGGGCACTTTTATTAAACTGAGGCATGGGGAGGCTTATGTACTTAAAGGCTTACGGGACCAAGTGCTATGGTGAGGAGGTGCCAGGCAGGAGCACCCCCCCACTAGGGAAGGGCGCGGTCTTTTATTCCCTCTGAGCTCTGTTCTAAACTTCCTTCTTCTTTGCAGTTTAAGAATTTCCTTCTTTTTCTACTTTTATTTCTATTCCTACTTTTTTTGGGGGGGGAGGGGGTGTATGTAGCCCAGGTTGGCTTCAAAGTTACCACTTAGCTCAGGTTGGCCTGGAGCTTATGATCCTTTTGCCTTGGCCTCTGGAAAATGCTGGGATTATAGGCATACCTCACCATGCATGATCAACCTTTGGGGGTTGCTCTGAGGGGCCCTAAAGTTGACACTCCCTCTTTTTGATAGGGGTTCTTACAGACTTAATGTTCAACCTGGTTTAGCAGAGACTTCTGCATAGAGGAGGGCCTCAATGAGCACCCTGCTACAACCAAGTCTCCCCAACCCTTCCATTTATCATCTCCTCTAAGGGGCCTGGTGATTCCAGGCTGCTCTGTGCCCCCATTCTTTGTCCCCTAACCTTGCCAGCCCTTACTCTATAGGGTCCTATGTGCCTTATCACATACCATGCTCTAAAGTCACATAATCTTGCTAATTCTGTCAGTTTGCTAAGTAGAAGTTCTGGGTGCAGTCTCACTCACATTTCTACCCAGAGCTACTTATGTGCGGATCCAGAGTTTCCCGAATGCAAGAGACCCAGGCCCCAGGGAGGACTAAGAATGCAGGGGCACGGCCCCTGAGTGGATTCTGAGGAGTTTTGTACAAGCCAGAGCTCAACTGCGGGAGCCCCCGGAATGAGTGACCATCTGTTCTTGGCTTAGCCTGGCTCCATCTGCACACACAGCAGTCCATGTACAGCCAGTAGCCATGGCACACAGAGCAGGGCTGGTCCAGGTGTCTAATGAGTTCAACAAAGGTACTTCAGATGTTGGGCTTTGTGTGGGCGGGTGTCCACTTAAAGCTGTAGTCCCTGATGAGCCAGGCACCACCAGAATGATGGCCTAGGGGTTCAGTGACCTTTTCCCTAAGAAGGTGCTGGGACTAGCATCCCGTTCCCAGACACCCAGGAAGTGACTGTGTACTCACTGGAGAAGCATGCTGTGGTCTACCCACTCAGATGTCCCATGGTCCTGACCTAGAGAGGGGAAATTTCTCCATGATACCAGAGAGGAAGACACCTCCCTTTTTTCTTGCCGTCCTTCCCCGGACCCCTGATCTTTGCTGGCGTCTGTCTCCCGACCTGGTGCTGTGGTCTGCTGTGTACTTCATACCAGAGCAAGCTGGCAAAGCGGGCACAGGGAAGGAAGGAGCATTTACAGGACAGTGCTACATGCCACCAGTCTAGAAATCAGTTATGTTACCGTGTGCATGACAGCACCGGTTCCATTTTATGGAGGGGCAAACTAAGGCTCAGAGATGAGATGACTGGTCCCTGGCCATGAAGGAGCCATGAAGTGGGTCCCAGGAAGAAAGCTCAGCTCCATACTGGGGCTCCTTCTACACCCTCTTGGGGCCTCATCCTTGAGCTGCAGCTTCCTGTTGGCCTGGCCTGAAGACCTGCAGTCAGTCCTCTGAAAAACACGTTCTTTACGGATCAAGCCCATGGCCAACAGTAGTGGGCGACCTTGAGACTCCAATCACGTTTCTCACTGACCTCCATCTTGGCTGCCCTCTTCTGAGCCTCTAGCCCTCTTACCCGGATTCCTGCCAGTCTCCTAACCTGTCTCCCTCCATCCCGTCTGTGCATTTTCCACAATACAGCCAAGCAAGCCTATGAAAACGCAAGTCAGACCATCTCACGCTGCCCAAGTCTACTATGGTTTCCAAATCACCAGAGGAAAAAGTCAAACCCTTAATGCTTCAAAAGTCTGTGGTGCCCATTTTCTCATCTTAACCTGCAGTCCCCTCATCATCTCTGCCCCAGCAGACTGGCCTGTAGCATCTCTCTCTCTCCCTCTCCCTCTCCCTTCAGCTATCTCAGGCCCTATGTGGAAATACAGGTCCCACCAGGCTTTTTCCTTTTGGGCCATCAACAAGCTCCCAAATCATGACACAGAGACTTATTAGTTTTGAATGCTCGGCCTTGCTTAGGCTCATTTCTGGCTAGCTCTTTCAACTTAAATCAACCTGTTTCTCTTTGTCTACCTTTTTTACTTTTCTTTCTGTATAACTTATTTTCACTGTTTCTTGTGTCTGCTAGCTGGTCACTGCCTGGCTGGCCCTGGGCATCTCCCTCTTTCCTCCTCCTCTTGTTCTTTTTTCTCTTTCCTCCTATTTATTCTCTCTGACCACCAGCCCCCACCTATCCTTTCTGCTGCCTAACTATTGGCCATTCAGCTCTTTATTTGACCAATCAGGTGCCTTAGGCAGGCAAGGTGAAACAGATGCAACACATCTTTACATGATTAAACACACGTCCTTACATCCTTAAACAAATGCAGCATAAACAAAAGTACCACACCCTTACACAGTTAAAGCGATATTCTGCAGCAACAACAAATGTAACACATCTTTGCCTAGTTAAAATAATATTCTGCTGGGGACCAGCCTCAGCAGTTTTGGGGGTCTGAAGGATGGGATACGTGGAAGGCGTAGTAACAACTCAGAGACAGTGCTCGTGCAAGCTGACAGGTCACTTTGGCCTTCTGCAGTTGCTAAGTAGCTTCTGCTACAGCCTCTGCCTTGGCAACCTCAGTCTTTTATTTTCATGAGCAAGGGGAAATAGAAAGGAAAGGGGAAATCACCCAATACGGAGCATTCTCATAATTCCAAAGGCTACTCTTAGAAAATCACCAACATGTTCTTCATCATCTTTGATTAAACACAAAACCTATCCCAGGCTTAACGCCAGAGCAAGCACAATCTATTTTTATTCCTTAATGATTATACAATCTTCTAATCATTTGACCCAGGGGCTAGCAACATGCGATTTCACAAAAAAAAGGTAAAAATAAGAACAATGGTTAATGTACCAGACAGTCATTTCCTTCTCACACAGCCTGCTCTGACCTCAAGACCTCTGCAGCTGCCTAAGTTCCTCCTCAGTCCTCTGCAAATACCAAGGCCCATGACTGGTGGGTCACAATGACTTCAGACAAGAGATCTGCCCCTGCAAGTCAGAGGCTTTGTCCTTCTTATCCCAAAAGTTCCAAGGAAGACCTGATCCAATTTTCAGAGCTTCCATGAAAGGAAGCTCACCTTTCCTGGTAGCTCTTTTCAATCTAGGAATCCAATAAAACTTGCGGCAATCACGCCAACCACTGCCACATTGTCTCCACACTCCTTCAGGAGGAATCAAAATATCTAGATTAAAGTTGCCATCTCCCTTTCTTGGTGGAGGCCACCATTTTCCTCCTATTCTAGGTTCCTACACTTCTCGTTTGTCATCCCATCTATATGTTACCCCATCCACAGTCTTCAAGCCAATACCCCTTTAGGCTCTCAAGTTTTACACAGTGCCTTTGGAATATCCTCAGAAACTGAATTATTCATCATGGCCAAACTGAGTCCAGTGCGCTGATACACGTCATACCATGTGCTATAGTTGACCACACATTTGGTACAGTTTATCCAAGCCTGAAGAGCTTCCCCAGGCTGCAGGTTCTTTCCCATGACCTGCATAACTACCTTGACCCCAGCCTGGGGGATCATCTCTGTATAATTTCCTGTGATATTTGTTTCATTCCCATCCCATTTCACAGAAATCACCATTGATCTAGGAACACAGAACATGAAGATCAGATAGAAGAAAAAGACTAGCATCACAAGAAGCAATTATATGGAGGAGGGCACGACATGTGCACACCATAAAGCATGACCTCGGGACACGTAGGCATTTCTGCCTTGGCCCTCTGGAGGCGTGCAAAGCAGAAGATCCAGAGGGGAATGCGCGGAGGGTTGTCGGTCCACAATCTCGGGTCCCTCACCTCCAGTTTCTGCTGGCAGCACGTCAGCCATCTTGTATACCGTCCCCGGCAATATTCCACAACACTGGCCCCCTCCAGGTCTTTCAACACAGGACCCCTCTTACCTTAAGACCTCACACAACATACTAATGCTCTGCCAGCTAGCCATGTGGTTATTAGCACATTTATTTCCTTCAGGCCTCTTTCTCAGATCAGTGAGGCCTTTTCTGGCCACCCTATTTATTTTGTTTCATTTATGAGATGATCGGATCTCAATATCATGTAGTTCAGGCTGGTCTTAAACTGTATATCTGAGGCCAACCTTGAACTCCTGGTCCTCCTGGCTCTGAGAGGACCGGCATGCACCACTGTCTCCAACTTGACCATCCTATTTTTAGAAGGGCAACTTCTACCCCTGCCTTATTTTTGGATGGCTCTTTGACTCTCTTCCAGGATATATAATTTACTTAGAGGTCTGTCTCCCTCCACACTGGGATGTCAGGCCTTCTAGGCAATGCTTTATAAATACCGACACATTTGATCGACATCAGAGCTCCACGAGGCAGCTCTTAGGATGGCTACCGCCATGTGGAAACTGAGGCACAGGAAGATCAAACAACTTGCCCAAAGTCACCCAGCTGGAAAGCGGCAGAGGCAGGACCTGCACCCAGGCAATGAAACTCTTGAGTTCTCTCAGTTCGATCCCTAACTGTGGGCTCTACTTACTGTGTGTCAGGGCTCAGTAAAAATGGATGAATGAATGCTGTACCTCCACACCTGCATGGTCCTCTGCCCATCTTCTCCCCTGACACAGGATTGGCTCGATTTTCCGCTGTCTCTCCTCTCTCCTCTTAGTCACCAGGCTGCCCACCTCTGATGGCAGCAATCATAGTCAAGGAGGATGACAAGAATGAACCCCCCCCCCCATCTCAGAGTGGCTCCTTTTGACCTTGGCCATGAGGCAGAGTCAATCCAAGTTGGACAGAATATGTCCTTTTGAGCTGGGGACCAAGCCTCACGCAAGTATGTTCATGTTCGCACTCTACTCTTCCTGTGCTGTGTCCCATTGAGTCCCGGAAAGTATGAGCCCCAGGACACCAGCACCCCAAGCATCCCATCCCTGATGTACAGGTACCAAGGACACTTGGAGTAAGCATCCTGCTCTCCCCAGGGGCACACATATCCATGGTGCAATTCTTTCTAGGAAAATGACTCAGGCCGCCATTTATTAAAACACCACTACCCCTACACCAAGTCGCTCTGAAGCTCCAGCCATTCCCGAAACCAATGAAGCGGCTTGTAGGTGCTATCTGATTTTTAATCAGCATGTTCTCTCCCCATCTGGAAGGTCTAATGAAATGTTACACTGTGAGGAACACGGAAATAAGGAACTGCAGAGGTGAGGGACGTGGATTTAATTTCTTGCTTTGGTCTGTTATTTGCATATACCTCGAGGGAATAACCAGTAGGAGAGAGAGAAGAAAAAAAAAACAAAATCTGCCCGTCTACTGGGGGCCAGGCATCCCACTTGAAGAATGACTATGTTTTACATTTCACCCTTGCAAGCAGCAGATACGCGTGGTCACGCATGTGTACACACACACACACACACACACACACACACACACACACACACACTCTGTTTTGCTGCATCACCATCTCTGAGACAGAGGCCACCAGGGCTCTGTGTTCCTGCCCTCTTCTATCTCGGAGACTGCAGCTGGAGTCCATGCTCTGGCCCGGGTTTGGCTCTGTCTGGGGCTGTGCTCATGTGTGTAGGTCACTTGGGTCCCTCCAGGCTTGGCTGGTTAGAGGCAAGGACACCGTCCTTCCTCTCTTTCTTTCCCTGCTCACTGCAGAGGAGAATGATGTAGGAATGGCAGGGACACACCACAGCAGAAGCCTTGGTCTCTGTTGCGTTCACAGAGCAGCACCTCCTATTAGTCCCCGCCCCCCACCCCCACCCCAAATTGTGAGCTGGGAAAGAAATAAGTTCCCATTGGGAGGAGGCCACGACAGCTCTGGGGTTGGTGCTCTAGTGGCTAACCTGTACCAACTCCGGCAAGCTCAATTTGTCAGGTGAAAAACCAAAGATCCAGAGTTGGAAGTCACTTGGCTGAGGTCACAAAAACCTCGAATCCACTAAATAAATGCTATGTTAACTAGACCTGGTTCCACCTGAAGTATCCCAGATACAAGGTCCTGTAAAGCTGTTTTTAGTCAATTTTCCAGCTCCTTAGGGCCGAAAAACTTATAGGTGGGAAGCCTGAAGATGCAGCTAAGAATGTCCCTGAAAGACCTGTCCTTTCTGTGACTCCACTCTGGGGAGAAAAGCAGGAAGGACAGAGGCTGGATGCTGGCTCCCTGGGGACAGGCTCCTTCCAAATGCTGACAAGCCGCAAGGACAGCACGTGCTCTGTCTCAAAGGTCAAGACCAGAAAGCAGGAGGTTCAGCAGTTCCCCAAATAGCCTGACCCTGAGAAGGCCACCCCCAGTAGCATGCACATACCCCACAGGGACTGACCAAGAGCTTAGCCTGGAGAGGCTGAGAGTCTAAGGAGGGACAGCCACCCCCATCAGACCCAGGGACAGCCCACGGGCTAATCCCCGAACAGACCGTGCCCTCTCATCGGCAGAAGCTGCCCTGGGCATCCAATCTTCCAGTCGGGCAGGTCTAATGAGACCGAAATAAGTCCTCTAAATGCCTAGCTCATTTCTGTTCCTTAATAAACACATGCACAGAGAAAGATGCAATTAACGCAGGGATGGAAAGAGGGACTAGCTAGGGAAGAGACACGATTGCCAAATTCTGAGAGGTTATTTTAGACAAGAGATTACGGGGATGGAAATTAAAACAAAACAAAAGGAAACACCACCAACCCGGTGCCCGCCTGAGCCCTTCAGGCGCCCGGATGTTGTCTCCCAAGGCCACCAGTGGGCCCACAATGACATAACCACAGGAGGTCCCCAGCCCACCCCTCCCAGGAGTGCTAATTACCTCCCAGGATTAATTCTGCAGCTTACTAGACAGTTCCAGCAGCACAGCCACTGCCAGAAACAAGGACTCCTGGAAGGAAGACACACCTACTGTTTCCCAGGATCTGGACCTGGGGCCAGCATCCACAAATCCTCTTGCACACGGAAGGCTCTAGCCTTGCTGCTTCCGCTGGGAGCACCAATTATGTGGTTTCTTAGGCTACAACCCCTTTTCTTTCTCTTTTTCTTCTCTCTCTCTCTCTCTCTCTCTCTCTCTCTCTCTCTCTCTCTCTCTCTCTCTCTCAGAATATGTTTTTAATTGCGAGGGGCTTGAGCAAGCATGGTAAAAGTGCATTTGAGAACAAGAGTCCTGGGAAAGTGTCTGCCTCAGACAGCTGGAATCACCCTCCTCTGCTGTCCAGCTAACACAAAGAGATACACAAAGCTTTGGCCAGACTTTCCAGTCCTCTAGCCAGGCTTAGCTGGGTCCTCGGCTTTGTGTTGGGGGCAGTGAGGGGCAGTAGAGGTAAGCTGGCTAAGGGCTGTTCTATCTGGCAGGGCTGGACCATTCTTCAGGGTAGCAGTTCTCAACCTCTGGGTTGAGACCCCTGTGGGGGTTCACACATCAGATATCCTGCGTATCAGATATTTACATTATGATTCATAACAGTAGCAAAATTATAGTTATAAAATCGCAATGAAAATAATCTTCTGGTGTGTGTGTGTCGGGGGGGGGGGGAGTCACCACAACATGAGGAATTGTATAAAAGGGTCACGGCATTAGGAAGGCTGAGAACCAATGCTCTAGGGGAAACTCTGTGTCACAAGAATAGCATCTTCTGCTACGCACTGGTATGACGCCATTGAAGTTTGTCTCCTCTTGACTTCCGTACAGGAAGTTAGGCAGATAACTACCCAGTCTTCGATGCAACCATTCACATTCTATCCATCTACTTATCACCATCCACCCACCCACCCGCCCTCCTCTCCATCCTATCTGTTAGTTCATCCACGCATCTACTGTATCCATTCCTCCATCCACCCATCTATCGACTCACCCCCTCCCTACCTGCCCATCAGTTCGCTTCTCACCTATTAGCACCACCAGACACGGGGCATCTAGTTAGATGCTTTTCCGACACGTAGATTACTTTCAGATGAGGAAGGCGGTGGTGGAATTTGTGTTCTCTATCCGACACCCCCATGTGGAACCTGTGGGATATGATTTGGCTGTCCTAAGCCACCATCAGGGTACATCTGTGACCAGGCTAGGCTCCTCCATGTGTTTTTATCTTCTGGCTATAATCAGAGATTTGAGGTGCATTCCTCAAATGGATTCAAACCCCTGAATCTGATGGATGCACTTTGAACGACGCTTCAAAATCAAGGATGCTGAAGACTGGCCCACTCCCAGCTACCTCTCCTTGTCAATGGGGGAGGAAGCGACCTGCCGGGTGGAGAGTGAAGCCAGCCCGGAAGAGAAGCAGATGAGAGACTAGCAGTCTTGCGGCCATATGAACTACCGGATCTGGCTGTGCAACAGCGTCTACCGAAACTGTTAGTGACAAGAGCCAACACATCTCCTTTTTTTTTTTTTTTTTTTTGCTTCAGTTAGCGCGAGCTGGCTTTCCATCTGTATGCTGTGCCACCAAAGCATTCAAGGTTCTAATATACCCTCAGAGACATTATCAAGTCCTGTGCTGCTCGAGATGAGGTCCGGGATGTAAGGATGCGTCTTTGTGACTCTGGAAAAGAGGGAGGCTACAGAGAGAAGCAGCACAGGGGCAGAGGGATGCTGAAGATGAAAGAAGGGTAGACCGCCGCGGCCTGGAATAACTTCCTGTGATGCTAAGGTACGCTGTAATGAGTGGTATCCAATTGGCGGCCGTGAACCACATGTGGCTATTGAGCACATCAGAACTGACTCAAGGGCTGAGGGAGTGGCTCAATGGTGGAGCCCTGCCTTCCACTCCAGAACCCACAGGACAGGACAAAACAAAAGAGAACTGACTTGGGGGACTGAGGAAGTGAATTCTGAAGTGGATTTATTTTTAAGTAAGTTCAATAGAACACCTGGCTGGAGGCTACTGTATTGAGCAGCCCGTGCACAGAGATGACGTGGGAGGAGAGAGTGCCTCCCAGAAGCTGGGGCAGGTTTGCCGGAGCCTCTTGGGAGGATGGAGAGCTGGAGACTAATCAGCCTCAGGTGGCACTGTGTTCTTTCGAGTGTGTGCATAGGGTTTTCGGCTTTGTAAGAGCTTGACCTCTGGTTAGCTTTGCTGTGGTGTGAATGTGGTTGCCTGTGTCATGCTGGAGTTGAATTTTTGTGTCCTGGGAAGGGGGGCTTTGAAAGGGTGATTACGTCCCTCAGAAGATCACCTTTCCTGTGGGGCAGGGTTCGGTACCGTGACGGCTGTTGCAAAGCCAAGTCTGACCCTTGTTGATTCTCTCTTCTGCATGGGCCCACGGGCCCTTCTGCGCCTTGTCATGTTATAACATGACATACGGCTCTCTCATCAGAAGCCAAGGATCCGGAACCGTGTTCTTGGGCTCCTCAGACTCCAGAATCATGAGATCATGAGCTAAAGTAAACTTCCTTTCTTTATCAGTCATCCAGCCTGTGGTGTTTGGTTACAGCAAGAAGAAGCAGAGCAGGGCCAGCTTCGACAAGCTTCTTGTTTCTATTCTCTTTTCCCAATCCCCTCCCTCCTCCTCTTTGCCATGTCAGGAATTTGCAAAATTTGTTTTGTATCTATAATCCAGATCACCAGTCTTACAGTCAATTGGTCTTTTACTTTTCAGAACAATTCTGAATTCAAGGCTGAGGGAGGGATGATGAGGAACGAACAGGGCTTTGGGTGAACACATGTCATAATTTCCCACGTGTGCGCGGACAACCTCTCAGAGGCACCATCTGCTCTTTCTCAAGCTGGACTCCAACGCTTTGGGAGAGGATTCCAGACCAGCCAGACCTGGTGGAGAAGACAGGGCCTCTGGCACTCTTACCACAGAGGAACTCTTATTCGATCAGCGGTACAAATTGTCACAAATGGGAAGGGCAGACTCATGTCCTAACAACTGACACAGTGACATGCTTTACAAAACATTCACTACCACAAATAAACATCATTCCTCATGCTCACTTCCACAGAACCACAAGCAAATTCCCCCAGGGACGGGGACCACACAGTGCAGTCACGAATCTTGCTTCCTGCACATCAGAGAGCGGGTGGGGTCCGGGCAGCAAGGAGGCGACAGAGGGAGAGCCGATCTCCTCATTGAGGGTCTGGGCTAACTGCTTTTGGATCTATCAGCATGGTGGAACGGGACACCTGGGTACCATGGAGAACTGGGGAATTCCAGGCTTGCACTAAGGATGCCGGCCTCCCTGTGTTACGTTTCATGTCAGGCATCTTTGTTTTCCCAAACTGTGGTCCTTTGCTCGGGAGCTGGTTAGAAACATAGGACCCACCATGCAGGGACTCTGTCTCACTTGTCCACTGGTGGTACGCACGTGGACATGTTCTTTCTCATTTCTGGCTCCTATCTTTTCCAGTGTTAATTGGGGCCCGGCTCAGTCAGCTCAAGGATCCACCCATATCCTCACCCTTGACACAATGTCCCCAGGCACCACTCTCTCCAGAGCAACCTTCCTTTGCAGGCCACAGTTTCTTTCCTTCACTATGGGAACTTTGTAGTACACCAGAGAGGTTCAACAATGAATTCTCTTTTTTTTTTTTTTGTTTTCTAGACAGGGTTTCTCTGTAGAGTTTTGGTGCCTGTCCTGGCTCGCTCTGTAGACCAGGCTGGCCTCGAACTCACAGAGATCCGCCTGGCTCTGCCTCCCGAGTGCTGGGATTAAAGGCGTGTGCCACCACCGCCTGGCTCAAGGATGAATTCTAACAGTGTCTACACACTTTCCAAAGTCTCCAGCACCCAGCAACATCAAACCAAGATGCACACTGCAAGTCACGAGAGGCCAAGCCTGTTCTCCTCACCAGGTCTACAAGGCCAGCTCCCTTCTGTTCCTGTCCTGTCTCTTTAGTTGTCCTTTAACACAAAGCTGCTTTGAGCCGGCCCACCTCTGGACGCCCTGAAGCTCAGCAAGGAGCCCACAGACTATCCTGTACCAAGTACTCAGCTGAGACCTCCTGCTTCCTATAGCCTCGCCCTTCTGTGCTCCAAATTTGGCCAATGGCTGGCTCCTGGCACATCGTAGGGGTCCAACCCTGCCTTCTAAGCACTAAACTAATGCAACACCACAATGTGGGGAGCAGGTGGTCACACAAGATGCTCCTTCAGGTGTGCAAGGGACACCTTCCTCTCCCTTACCTCTCTTCCACAGAAAGGGTCACGGAGCTCATGTTTTCTGCCCACCATACAGCTCTAACCCAGTTGAGAGTTGGTTGCCCTGGTTAAAAGTCTTTATTTATTTTTATTTTTCACAGCACCTTCAAAACTACCATATAGAATAATGGGCTTCATTATGACATTTGCACGTACTTTGCTCATAGTCATCTCTGGCCGTGACCCGGAAGGCTTTTTAAATGGCCTTTCTTTCACAGGGGTGTCACGAAAAGGGGACAGACCCCCTCCTTTGAGGTCACAGGGTGTCCAGGAAGCCAGAAGCAGGTTTGCTCTGATTCTATGACTGCAGTAGGAATCACCAACCGAACCTGAGTGCTGCCAATGAACTCTGGAAGGAATTCAGAGCCAAAGCAGATATGGAAGCCACATTGGGAGAGAGTGGCATCCAGAGATGGGCTGGCGTGGGATAAGAACAACGTATATATGCTAAACCTTTTCAGAGCAGAGGGGAAAGGTAGACAGAAGAGGAATACCACTCAGCGACAGCATAGTTCAGACATGTAGTCTGAAATGGAGGCTGTGCATGAGTATGAGTGTGTGTGTGTGTGTGTGTGTGTGTGTGTGTATGCATATGTGTTGTTTTTCACTCTCACTGGGAGAGAGGATAAACTAGAGATCATCTCAGAATATACTGCTCTTTATAGCGTGTACCATGTGCTTATGTATGTCAACCCTAGGGTAAGGAGTGTGCAGTCTCCTGGAGAACGGGCCTGGGAATTCTCCACAGGTCCTCTTTGTTCTATAAAGGTCCAGATGCAACAAACCTTTTATGGGGCGATACTGGGACGGAGAATTCCTGCTTTGTTTTGCAAACGCAAAGGTCAGCAACCCCCTCCACCTCTCGGCCCGAGGCTTTCTCTCCTCAGAGTATGCAAAGTGCAGCTGCAGAGAAGGGTGAGGAGAGGCACAGGTTGAGCATGCCAAGAACACGTCAAACACTAGCCCATGCAAAGGTGGGAGAGCGGCCTTCTTTAAACCCCCACCCTGTGCCTAAAGAGTGCCCTGCAGGACACCGACAGTACCAGCACCAGACTCCCTGCTGTGACAAGTGCTTCTCTGTCACTCTGCATTACAGGGCACCAACCAACCCGCCCTGACAACCAGGCTGCCTTCTATAGAACGTGCTCTAATTTTTTTTTTTAACCAGCTTAAAGCCCCTTGGGTCTCAAGTATGGGGTCACCCCAATTATGGTGCTGTGAGTCGCCGGAGTGATAAAGTATAATCCACCCCTCGGTTGTCAAGTTGAGGCCTCACACACCGCCTGAGCTAGTCAACATGAGGAAATCAAGTTAGCCAGGGGTGTGACGGTACGCCTTTGTCTTGACAAAAGGGCCCTGGGTGTTCAGGAAGGACTCCCGTCAGGCCCAAAGGGGAGTCATTCTGATTTAAAGAAGGGCATTGGCAGTCACAGATAGTCTCTGTTTTTTCTACCCTCTGGTTTTCAGCACTGGAAACAGAAATCTCTAGTTGAGCAGTGGCTCTGACCTGTGGGACATCTGAATTTAAGGCAGTTAGAAGGCGGGCTCAGACCTTGGATTTTTGTTTTTTAATTGTGGATATATACAATAATAAAAGTTACATTCCAGGTCATTTTAAATGTTCAGGGACATCAAATACATTCTCAGTATTGTGTATACATCCCTATCCATTTCCACAACATTTTATCTTGCCGTTAAAACTTGCTCATTAAACAGTACCCTAGAAATCTTATGTGTGTGGGCATACTCTGTGTGTGTGTGTGTGTGTGTGTGT
>CABHPP010127242.1:0-25835 GCA_902168425.1 Peromyscus attwateri
TATTGGGAAAGACAAAAGGGTGAATCCTTGCGAACTGTAGCAGGGGATTGGCAGGTAATGGTTATCAATTGTTCCAAGGAACAAAGAATAGGCAATGGGCCATTCATCTGTAGTTTGTAATAACCAATCCAGTTGCTCCTGGGTATAAGGAACAATCAGGGAGTCGGGATCATTTCCAAAATATTGGCGACTCAATTCTGTCCCTTTAACTATTAGCCTAGCCACCAGGGATGGATAAGGGGCCAGAACCTTGGTAGGAGAGGTCGGCAAATGCACCCAAAGCAGGGTTACCTTGTTGCCCCTCGTGGGTAAAGACTTGTTGCCAAAACACTCCAGTAGGGGCATGGGGTGTGGCAAACACGGCATATAGCAAGGGTTCAGAGTAGGAAGTGCAGAGGCTGTTTGATCTCGAATGGTCTTATTTACTAGGGTAAGGGCAGTTTCTGCTGTTTGTGTTAGCTTCTGACAGACGAGGGATTGGGACTGCCTTTTAGGATATCAAGTGGGGGGGAGTCAATTCTTTCGTGGTACGTTTTAGATAGGGTCTGAGCCATTGGATATCCCCTATCAGTTTTTGGAAATCATTTAGGGTCTGAAGGTGAGAAGTCCTTAGCTGGACCTTCGGGGTCGGGACTTTTTGTTGAAAAAGCTCAAACCCCAAATAGAGGTAAGGATTGGCCAACTGAACTTTATCAGGGACTATCTGCAGTCCCCGAAGTGAGAGATTATGGGACAATTCCTGATAGCATTAAAGGAGCTGGGTGTTATCTGCACCTGCTAGCAAGATATCGTCAATGTAATGAACAATATAAATATGGGGCCATCTGGCTCTGAGGGGATCAACGGCCTGAGCTACATATTTTTGACAGAGCGTGGGGCTATTGGCCATTCCCTGTGGCAGGACCTTCCACTGAAAATGGGGCATAGGGCCCTGAAAATTAATCCTATGTATGCTAAAGGTGAAGCACTGTATATCCTCTGGATGTAAAGGGATGGTAAAGAAACAATCTTTTAAGTCAATAACTATTTTATGGTACTCTGTAGGGATGGCTATTGGGGAGGGCAGGCCAGGCTGCAAAGCCCCCATAGGAACCATAGTCTTATTTATGGCTCTAAGATCTTGTAATAGCCTCCATTTTTTTTATAACAAAGATGGGAGTATTCCATGGAGAACTGGTAGGTTCAATATGACCCGTGGCAAATTGTTCCTGCACTAACATTAAGGCAGCCACGATCTTATCACCAGTTAAGGGCCATTGATCAACCCACACAGGATAGTCAGATTTCCAAGTGATTTTATCTGCGTGGGGTACAGGAATGTCAATGGCCATTAATGTAAATTTTGAGAGGGTGATGGGTCTGGTTCCAACATGGAACCCAGTCCTGCTCTATCATTTTTGAGGGTGACGGAAATAGGAGTCTTAATCCCCTGTGAATGTTTTTCTAGTCCTTTGCCAGGAAGGTAGCCTTGTTTAAGCATTTGATGGGTGATGACCTCATTGGGGCTACACATGATGACATTCATTTGGGCAAGGCTATCTCGACCTCAGAGGTTGACAGGCAAGCCTGGAACAACATAGGGCAAAACAGTCCCAGAGCTGCCCTCTTCGACGGTCCATCTGAGAACCTGAGAGCTCTGCTGAGGGTTGGAGGTTTGGCCAATACCTTTAAGGTGGGTCAGGGATGGGGTGAGAGGTCACAAGGTGGGCCAATCTTTTTCTGAAATGACGGTGGCATCAGCGCCAGTGTCTAAGATACCCTGGAAAGATTTCCCATTTAATTTCAGAGTGAGTAAAGGCTACTCCAGGGAGACCTGATGTATCCAGTAAGCCTCGGAGGAGCCCAGACCGTCATCCTGTTGAGCAAATTTTTTGTACCTGGCATTAAATTGTTGGAGGGGGAGCAGCAGCAGCTGAGCAATGCGGGTTCCTGGCAGGAGGGAGATAGTGCCAGAGCCCGAGGAGGCAAGAATCTTTATTTGTCCTGTGTAATCATTGTCAATGACCCCTAGGAAAACTTGAATCCCTTGGGGGGAGGAGCTGGCTCTGCCAATAATGAGACCAAAGGTGTCCTGCGGCAGGGGCCGGTACACATCCATGTTAAGGAGTTGGGTCCCCATTTCAGGAGTTAATATTGATTGGGTGGAGGAACAGAGGTCCAGCCCTGTGCTCCCTGCTGTAGCCCGCCAGAGGTCTGAGATGGATTGTTTGGGTGGGGTAGAGGGTGCGGCTGGGTGTGTGTGTGTGGGGGCAAACCTGATAGCCTCCGGGCTTGTCCTCTGGGTAGGGGCCAGGGGCTGGCCCCTCTGGAAGTTTCCCTGTTGCTTGGGAGGCAGGGGCTGACCCTGCACATCTGTTTTTGACTGGCATTCAGAAGCCCAATGTTTGCCCCAATGACAGCGCAGGCACAGACTAGTGGGGGGAGGGCGCTCAGCTCTAGGAGCTGTACATTCCCTGGAGAAATGGCCCAGTTGTTTGCAATTAAAACAGGCCTTGGGATAGATGGCTGTCCCTGTTGGCCTCACGAAGGGTGGCACCAATGGCAAGGCCCATGGCATGGACAGCACCAACCCCAGAGCATAGCCTTATGTAATCAGAGATGTCTGACCTAGCAAGGTGTGGGCAAATGGCAGCCTAACAGGCGGGGTTTCTCCAAGGTCAGATGTTTTACAAAGGTGCTTTCGCTTTCACCACAACCTACGAGCCGTTCAGCGGCATCACTGAGGCGGCTGACAAAATCACTATAAGGCTCGTCTGGTCCTTGTCTAATTTTAGCCAGGGAGGTGGTAAAGGACCCTTTTGGGGGCAAGTGTTTCCAGGCTTTAAGTCCTACATGCTGAATCTGTGTTAAAAGGCCAGGGGCGTAACAAGCTTGGGTTTCATTTTTTTTATAGGGACTATGACCTAAGAGTTTTTTTGAGGGTCCATTTTTTGGAGGATGTTTTTTCAGCATTGCGTTGGGCCATCTCCCTACAATTTTCAACAAAATCAGTTTTCCATAAGACGTAATCTCCACCTGTAAGTGCAGCTCGAGCCAGGAAGTACCAATCATTAGGGGTAAGCCAACGATCGCTCAAGTTCTCCAAAAGGGCCAGAGTATAGGGGGCTGTAGGGCCATAACTTATGTCTGCTGCTTTGAGCTCTTTTAGATGCTTTAGGCTGAGGCGTCTGTATTTTTGGGTATTTTGTTCCTCCATTTTGTCTGTGTCTGAGGCTGAGCCTTCAGACTGAGCTTCCTCAAGCTCAGAATTCTCTCGGTGGGAGTCAACCTCTTCTTCCCCTGATGCCTGAAGGGCAGAAGGTGCTGGGGTATTCTCAGAATCTTGGGCGGGGTCAGCCCTGCTACAGGTGACCGGAAAAGTGAATAGGGTCCTTTTGTCTTTAAACTTATTTTTAGATTTTATTTTTGGATCAGAGTTTGGCAGAGGGGGACATGCATTTGAAGTTTCCCCCAGGGAAAGGGTGCTTAATTCCGCATCCACCTCTCGGAGTTCTTTAATTAGCTGTAAGTGTTCCTGTTTTTGTTGAAGGACCTCTCTTAAGGAGGAGACCCCTGTCAACAGGTGGCTTTGGGCTTTTTCAAGGAGGTGGGAGGCAGAATCTCCATCCAAGACAGGAGCACAAAAGGGGGGCAGTGACTGCGGCTGAGGGCCGGGCTACAGAAGAGGATTTATAGGGCGGGGGTTTCGTGGGGAAGGACAGGGAGGGTGGCCAATCTGGATTATTGTATCTCACCACCTCCTCCAAAGAGGCCTCTTTTTCAGGGGTAAGGTTATCATCAATATTTTTTAGGGAGGGATAAATATGTTGGGGGTTTTTAGGAGTTTTAAGGTCCTTATTTCCTAAAGGTAGAGGGTCAGGTTTAGCTGTCTCAGGTATATCGATGGTAATGGAATGACAGATTGATGGTGGACGAAAGACACATTTGAGAGCCTGTTCTCCGGTTTCTATTAATTTCTGTGTATCTGGGGAACTATTATATACCTTTAGGATATCATTTATCAAGTTCCAATAAGAAAAGGCCTGAACAGGCACCTTCTCAGGGCCAGAAGTTTGACAATAATCTCTTAAACAATCTCCTATTCGTTTCTATCTTTTTTCATCTATAGTTCCCTCTTGAGGAAACCAAGGACAAAGGTCCCCAATATAGTCAAAATTTTTTTAAGATCCTTTTTCTTTATCCTAGTTTCTCATGTCTTGAGAGATTCTTTCAAACCCGAAATAAACAGGTCCTGTTTACTAAATGCTTGTCCCATGGTGAATCACTCACCTTGTGTTGACACCAAATGTCTCTCCTCAGATCTGTCTCGTGGGAGGGTGGTCCCACTGCGATCTCCTCGGCGGACCTTCACTCACGATCAAATGCGCTGCATTGGTCCAATGTCAGCTGGCTTGCCTGGGTGCCACGTTTGCTGAGCCCCTCGTGACTTCAGCCCCATCGTTGGGCTCCAGATGCCCCGGCCAGCAGGGTCCTCAATGGGGACCTAAAGGGAGAGCCGGGGAATGAGAGGGACAAGAGACACAAAGAATGAGAGCAAGACAGGATGTCTGATCAAGCTCCAAAATTTTATTTTTTCTCTTAAGGCATATATAGATAGGCAAAGGGGGTTGTAAGCAGGAAGGGACTTAACTATGGGGTGGCAAGCAGGAAGGGACTTAATTATGGTCTGTTCGGCCATCAGGGAAAGTTGCTCTGGGGGTTATCTATCTACTCTTGCCTAACTGCCTAATTGCTTAACTGCAGCTCATTCACCTGATATCTGAGAAGAGGTTCTGGTATTTGTGAGAAGAGGTTCTGGTGCTATGGAGACTTAAGCAAGGCCTAGATCTAAGAAAAGAGGAGAGAAGCCTAAATATGGCAGTATGTTTGTCAAGGGTCGCTTAGGCTTATGGCTCCCCTCAATTTTCATTATAGATCTTATAAGAGTGAACACTAACAGCATACATACATAATTAGCATACATAGCTAATGCCAGGTGTTTGGTTTGTCTGTCAAAGCTTTTAATCCATAAATATTCAATTTAGCTTCAGGCAGATTTTTTAGACAAGGGAAGAAAGCAGCCACATTCTTCACCAAAATATCACAAGAATGATTTCTAGACTATATATTAATATCTTCTCTTCTGAAACCTCTTGAGCCAGACTCCCACAGTTCAAAACACTCTCATCACCACTCTCTTCCATGCTCCTACTTGTATGGCCCATTAAGCACCACTTAAAGTATTCAGCTGTTTTTATAATCCAAAGGCCCAAGGTCCACAGTTCTCCAAACAAAAGCATGGTCAGGCCTATCACAGAAATACTCCATTCCCTAGTACCAACTTCTGTCATGGTTTGGATTTTATTGCTGTGAAGAGACACCACAGTCATGGCAACACTTATAAAGGAAAATATTTAATTAGGGCTGGCTTATGGTTGAAAGGTTCAGCCCATTATTGTCAGGGTGAGAAGCATGGCAGCATGCAGGCAGAAATGATGACGGAGACACAGCTGTCAGTTCTACTCTGGTTTTGCAGGCAGCAGGAAGAGACAATGAACCACTAGGCCTGAGCTTCTAAGATCTCAAAGCTTACACTCTAGTGACCTACTTCTTCCAACAAAGCCACACCTATGCCAACAAGGCCTCACCTCCTAATAGTGCCACTCCCTATGGACCTACGGGGGCCATTGTTATTCAAACCATTGCACCCACAGACTCTACATCCTATCCACAGATACTTGCTCAGCTGTGTTCATTATTGTTCTATTCACAGCAGTTAAGAAATGAAAACAACTCAGGTATCCTTCAAAAGATTAATAGAAAATAAAAATATGGTACATACTCATTATGGAATAATATTCAGCTATAAAGAAAATGAAATTATGAAATATGTAGGTAAATGGATAAAAAGAGAAAAATCATATTGAATGAGGTAAACCAGACCTAGAAAGACAAGTAGTATATATTATCTCTCATATATATTCTAGTCTTTTATTTTTTGATATATGTGTGCTGTGGGATGTTCTGTATGGCAAATGTGTTGCTAATAAAACACTGATTGGCCAGTGGCTAGGCAGGAAGTATAGGCGGGACTATCAGAAAGAATAAAAAGAACAGGAAGGCGGAGGGAGTCACAGCCAGGCGGTGCCAGGACAAGCAGCATGTAAAGATGCCGGTAAGCCACGAGCCATGTGGCAAGGTATAGATTTATGGAAAATGGATTAATTTAAGATATAAGAACAGTTAGCAAGAAGCCTGCCACGGCCATACAGTTTGTAAGCAATATAAGTCTCTGTGTTTACTTGGTTGGGTCTGAGCAGCTGTGGGACTGGCAGGTGAAAGAGATTTATCTTGACCGTGGGCCAGGCAGGAAAACTCTAGCAATATATGTGTTTCATTTGGACTACATATAGAAGTCAGGAGATTAGTAAGGATCCATTATTGGGGGACAAATCTCAAGTGAATGGGGATAGAACACAGGAGACATGAAGGAGGAAAGAAAAATAATGGAACAGGAAGGGTTAAATGGGGCACAGGGTGGGAAGCTGGTAGAAGAGCACCTTTGGGAGAGATAACTGACACTAAGGACATTTAAAAGCTCTATGGAAACCTACTACTGCAGAAACTCCCTTAAAGACATGTACCTACATAAAGGGAGTTGAAATGGAGTTGCCTACAACAGGGGGACAATACATTTCCAAAATACCAGGGCTGACAATGGAAAGAGCCCCATGCCAGAGGCTGAGGAGATGGCTCTGCAGTTATCAGCACTTGCTGCTCTTGAAGAGGACCCAAGTTCAGTCCACAGAATGCACAGGCTGGCTCACAATCATCTGAAAGTCCAGTTCTAAGAGATTTAATGCCTATTCTTAACTCCTTAGGCACAAGCCATGTACATGGTCCACAACATACAGGTGGCCAAAGCACTCATACACACAAAATTAAAAAAAAACAACCAACTAAAATCTCAATGTCATGTTTAGGATACATCATTATAAGTTGTTGTTTCTCATAGACCTCCCCCAAACACTTCAAACTATTGCCAGTGCTCTTAGGTACCTGTTAGAGCTTGAAGGGGAGACATTGTTGAAAATAGAACACTGTTGAGTCTCAGGACATGAGAAAGACAAGCTGGCACTGACCTGAAACTTCATCCCAACTTGTTACCTTTCATAGTGCTGGAAGGTGCTAAGCATGATATCAGGGAATAAAAGTCAACAACAGTCTTATCCTGTTGAGAACACTGTGAGCAACAATAATGATTGGCTTGGTCAGGTATGCCCATCTGTGCAATGATGACATGAGTTTTATGGGAATAACCTGTGGGGGTATTGTGTTCCCCAAAATATTGTGCACGCTAATAAACTTATCTGGGGTCAGAGACAGAACAGCCACAATATTAAACAGAGGTTAGACAGTGGTAGCACACGCCTTTAATCCTAGCATTCCAGAGACAGAAATCCCTCTGGATCTCTGTGAGTTCATGGCCACATTGGAAACGGCCAGGCATGGTGACACACGCCTTTAATCCCAGAAAGCAAGCCTTTAATCCCAGGGAGTGGTGGTAGAAAGCAGAAAGGTATATAAGGTGTGAGGACCAGAAACTAGAAGCATTTTGGCCTGGAGAAGCATTTGGCCTGGTTAAGCATTCAGGCTTCTAGCAGCAGTTCAGCTGAGAGTCATTCGGATATGAGGACATAGAGGCTTCCAGTCTGAGCAAGCAAGACCAGCTGAGGATCCGGCGAGGTGAGATAGCTGTGGCTTATTCTGTGTCTCTGACCTTCCAGTGTTCACCCCAATACCCGGCTCAGGTTTGATTTTATTAATAAGACCTGTTAAGATTCATGCTACAATAACCAAACACTTTATGATTGGAATTAAAGCCTACTCTAAAAGATAAAACTCATGCCTTGTACTGTCAACTATGCCCCCAATGCATGGCTGTACAAGTCATAGAAGGGAGAACATGCTATTATTATTTTGCTAAATAGATACAGTAATAACCTACTTCCTAAGTTCTTACTTTTATACTCACTGATTAGGTCATCTTTCAACTCTTATCAGGGAAGCTTATTATCTAGTAGGTGACAGTAACATAAGTGGTTAACATGCAGAGAATCAGAGACTGTGGAGTGCTCAGCTCTAAATGAGCTTTATCAAAAACCCCATCCCCCAGGCTCAAGGATCATTATGGAAAGGGAGTAGAAAGATTGTCAGAAACAGATAGTAGATATCTGAAGTGAAACTGTCTTCGTTGCGCATTGCGTGAAAATGTTGTATACATGAACCCAGAGCAGATGTGAATACATACTCAAGCATTTCACAAGATCGAATCAGGCCCCAACATGAAGGGAGGAAGGGCTCATGAAGTTTCATCTGTAGCTGGGGAGCTATTAGCAACTGACTGTTGGCAGAATGAGAATATATGTTCTTCAAGGAAGTGATGCCAGAAAAGATACACAAACTCCAGTAAATGGTCCTACCCTCATGTCCATATAGGTGCACTCAGTGGATTCACTGGGTTTAAAAACAAAGCATAGGAAGTCAGCAAGGAAAAGTGATGGGAAAATATGGGGAAATTGGAGCAGAAGGATTGCTGGTTGGATTTGATCCAAAATACATTATCGACATATGTGAAATTCTTAAAAATGAATTTAAAATCTTAAAACATTTCACAAATTATTTTGATTTAAATCATTTCACTAGTTATCTATGAAAGTATTTTAATAATGGTGAGAAAACTTAAAGTGGAAGGCAATATGAAAAATGTTTTTTTGATGTAAGCAAATGAGTCACTAGACATAAAAATCCCAGGGATAGCCAAGCCAGCCAAAGCAGTGCTAAGAAAATAAATCTGATGGGAAGTAGTGTCAATGTTTAAATTTCAAAGCTTACTGCAGAGTCATAGTAATAAGAACAGAACCAACCATACAGAGACAAATCAGAAACACAGATTCACGGGATAGAGCAGAGGACAGAACTAGAACTGTCTGGTTTTCCTTCAAGATGCCAGAGAACACACACAGGAAATTAAACAGCATTTCAAGTAGATGTTGCTGGGAAAACTGGATTTCAACATGACGAATTAAAAACAAAATGAAACAACCCCCTCACCCCCATCCCTTATTCTGCACGAAGTACAACTCCAAATGCACTAAAGAACTAACATAAGACCTGAAACCATGAAGCTACTTTAAGTGGGGGTTGGCTTCAATTCATAGGCAGAGTCTGGACTTTCTGGACTCCAGTAGTGTGGGAAATACGATGAACAACTGACAGATGGCACCCATGTACAGAGGAAAACGGTTCAGCGAGACGAGTCAGCCCACATAACAGGAGACATCTTTATCAGCTTTTCATCCATCTACCCGAGAATTAGTGTTGATAATTCATAAAGAGAGCTCAAAACAGAACAAAACAAAAATAACATAAAGAAAATAAACATATCAGTCAAAATGTGTCATTGAGTGTTTGTGGGGCAGCTGGAGAGATAACTCTGCAGTTAAGAGCACTTCCTGCTTTTTCAGAGGACCCAGGCCTCATAACCATTCATAACTCCAGGTCAAGGAGGATCTGATGCCATCCTTTCTTCTATGAACACCAGTATACATATGGCATACACACACACACACACACACACACACACACACACACACACACACACATACATACAAACAAAACACTCACACATATAAAATAAAATAAGTAAACTTTAAAAAGTTTAAAAGTTTAAAAAATGGGCCTTGGACTGAACAGAAAATTCTTCCAAGAAGAAATACAAATGGCTAGTGAACAGTTAAGAAGTGTTTGTCACCAGGAAAATGCAGATTAATACTTGAAGATTTTTGTCTCATCCCAGTCAGAATTATCTTCCCTGGGAATACAAACAACAATTGCTTCTGTTTAGGGGGCTATAAGAGAAGCCTTATTCACTGTTGGTGGAAGTGTAAACTACTGTTATCATTTTAGAAATTGGCCTAGAGGTTTCTAAAACAAAAACAGAAAGAGAACTAGTATGTGGCCCAGCTACAGAACTCCTGAGCATACATACACCTGTACCTTATCCTACTACAAAGATGCTTACACAACCATGTTCATTGCTTCTCTGCTCCCAATAGCTAGGACACGGAATGGACGTAGAAGCCAACCAGTACATGAATGGACTAAAATATGGTATATATACACAATGGAATAGTAATCAGTTGCAAATAATAAAATAATAAAAATTATAGATAAATGAATGGAACTGGGGAAAAAAAACTGACTCAAGCAACTAGGACCCAGAAAGACAGATACTGTATGTTTTCTCTCCTGTGTAGATATTAGCTTCTAATCTTTTGTTTTAGTGTGTTTTACTTGGAGCATAAGTGGTATCATGGAGAGTAAAAATGAGCCATTGGTGAGAAAATGTATTATATAGGAGTCTGGATAGTCAATCATAGTTAAGACAGAAGTAAAAATAAGGCATTTTGAATATGAAATAATATATCCAGGAAGGGTCATGGAAAGATTTGGGAAGTCAGGAGGTAGAGGGAGTGTTAACCTAAAGGAAAGGTGCAAGAAAAACCTATATGGAAATTTACTTTCTCGCAATCCAATAATAATAAAATTATTATTGATGGGTATAGCAAGAAACATGTGATACAAGACAGAGGTATATTAGTGCTTAGAGGTGTAAGCATGGAAGATGGCAGAAGGATGTGGGAGTTGAGAGGTGCTGGGTAGGGGATGAGTTAACAAAGACTAAGGAGATATGGAATTGCCTATAGAAACATTGGTTAATAAATTAGTTTCAAAATACAATTAAAGAAAATAAAAAACAAAGGTAAACTTTGTGGGTACACAATACTGCTCTCAGAAGTCATGGGATATTAAATAAAAATTGAAGAAGCAGGTGGGATAAATCTCTCTATGAATTATTAGTCAGGGAATTCCCAGGGGTCCACCAAACAACACAGGGATTTTGCTATTGCTCTTAGTTATCCACCACAACTAAAAGGTAAGATGCTATTCCTGAAGACACCACACACTTTAGCTTCAGAACATAGAGAAATCAATTTCAAACTGCCTTGGAACCTTCCTCATTGCTCAGTAATTTTCAAACTGTCAGAAGGTGCTATTCAGGTTCCTGGGGAGAAAAGATATTAGTGGTTTTACCCAGTGCTAGACCCTACATGTTCTAAAACCAACTTGCAAGGATCATGTGTTCACTGGTGTAAGGGTGGCCTACCTTTTACAGGGTGTCTAATTGCTTTATGACTGGATTTCAGGCCTCTTCAGCAAGTGGAATTTCATGTAAAATACAGTAAAACTGCTCAGAATTCCATAGTTTGGGAGATCATGGACTCTCAGGTGGAACTTACTTGCTAGACTCTAATTTTTATGTTTATACCCATAAGTCTTGACTCCTCTCAAACTTGGTCAGAGAAGAATCTTTTTAAAGTGGGCAGCAGTCAATTTAGAGACACATAACTGGTGCAAATGTTGAGATAAGTGACCATAAGTGTTCAGCCCCTTCCAAAGCTGAGAGAGCATTTGCAAAAGAGGATACAGAAACAATGAAAAAGATGTAGGATGGGTAAAGTGATATGAAATGATGTCTTCTGACATGGCAGGGCATATCTACTTGACCCACGAACTCATAGCAGCTGTTGTTACCTGCATAAGATCTACAAAATACTACTAGGTCAGCCAACGTTCCACCATGTGTGTTGGAGGTGTTCACAAATCCCCACCACTAACTGTGAAGCTATTGGCATTTCTTAGCCACCCAGAGCAGGAGAATCATTATTCTCTGGGGATGTGGCTGCTGGTAGATTTCCCCTGTTCCAGTAGGTGGATTATGCTCTACATTATGTGAGCAGCACTAATGGGGCTGAGAGCTATTTAAATAAAAAAAAGGGTTTGAATTTGGTATGTTTGTTTGTGGGGCTATCTGGGTTGAATTGGAGGCAATAAATGAAGGTGGATAGGGTGGAAATGACCATAGTATAAAGATCCATCTAAATAAGTCTTTGATTATGAGATGCAGTCAGCAATATTTTCAAAATTAATTTATTTTAAAATTTTCATTCAAGTATACATTATTTGATGAGTATATTTCCATCATACATCTACTTTCTCCCTAGTTCATCCTATTAGTCTTTATTGTTCCTCCAGAGACTTCATGTCATTCATACATACATGATTTTAGGTATCTGTATAAATTCTAGGAACCATGAATGACAGAAAACAATTATTTTTCTTTCTGAAACTGGCATAACTTACTTAATATGATTGTCTCTAGATGGATCCACTTTTTCTGCAAATGATACTATTTTGGTAATCATGGTTGAAGAACATTCTGTTGTGTACAAAAAATTCTTGTATTTTCTTTACTCATTCTATTTTTCACAATGCAGGTGCCTCTAAAACATAGATATTGTGAGTAAAGTTTCAATAAACATTGACTGGAAATTATTTCTATGATATGTTGAGTTGGAGTTTTTGCATACATACCCAGGAGTGGTAGAGCTGGGTCATAAGGAATATCCATATTTAATTGCCTTAGGAAGTTCCATATGACTTAAATAGTTACTGGTGTAGTTTATATTCCCATTGGTGATGTATAAATATTCTCTTTTGTCAATATGCTTGCTGTAATTCACTGTTATTTGTTTTCTTAATCATTGCCATTGTGACTGGGATGAGATGGAATATCAGTTTAGTTTTGATTTGCATTTATCTGTTGGATAGTGAAGTTGAACCTTATTTATTAATTCATCAGTATTTTAAAGCTGCAATATGTTCTCTAGATATGGTAACTTAAACATATATCTTAAAATAAAGTATACATGGGCTTTGAAAAGGGGTATTAGTTGTGAAAATATAAAAGGAACATAACTATTTAACTATATTTAACTATAAAGCTAGGGTCTTTACTCAGAAATTGTGGGCTTTCCTGGATATATTAATTTATATATGCTTAAGAGAAGACAAGATCTAGATATTCTTATTCAATTCAATTAAAGACAAATGAAAGGAATATACATTTAGGTATTAGTGAAGTGAGATGTAAGCTGTAACACCAAAGAGGTTGTGTTTTTAGGTATAGATAGTTGGGCTAGCAACTCGCCCTTCAGAAATGATGGAAGGTGTTGTGTAATTACTTTGTTCTTTTCTGCATCTTCCAGAGGGCGCTTTTAATGTCCTTGTTCCTCAGGCTGTAGATGAAAGGATTCAACATAGGTGTGACCACTGTGTACATTAGTGAAGCCACCGCACAGTTTTCAGGAGAATTTGATATAGTTGAACCGACATATACTCCAATGGCTGTTCCATAAAATAAGCAAACAACTGAAAGGTGGGACCCACAGGTGGAGAAGGCTTTATATTTTCCACTTGTTGATGGAACTCTCTGAATGGAAGAAATAATTTTATAGTAAGAGAAAAGGATCCCTGAGGTTGAAAATAAGCCAAAAAAGACACCAATAAAATGTGCGACTATGTTTTTGGTGAATATTTCAGAACAGTCAAGATTTAGAAGTTGTGAAGGGTCACAAAAGAAGTTAAAGATTTGCATATCCTTGAAGTATGTAAATTGTAGCACAATCAAATTGTGCACCTGAGAGTCCAAAAGACTGACCAAAAAGGATACCAAAACTAAGAAGGCACAGAAGTGAGGATTCATAATGATTGTGTAATGCAGGGGGTGACAAATGGCCACAAACCTGTCATAGGCCATTGCAGTCAGAAGCATACTCTCCATACACCCAAAAATTATAAACATAGACATCTGTGTTAGGCAGCCCACATAGGAGATGACTCTGCTTTGAGTTTGAATATCCCAAATCATCTTTGGGACTGTGGTGGAGATGAAACAGATGTCAGACCAGGAAAGGTTGGAGAGAAAGAAATACATGGGGGTATGGAGGTGGGAGTCAGAGGTGACAGCCAGGATGATGAGCAGGTTCCCAAGCACTGTGACCACATACATGGATAAAAACAGTCCGAAGAGGATGGGCTGCACTTGTGGATCATCTGAGAGGCTCATGAGATGGAACTGTGAGACAACTGGTAAGTTTTGTGCTTCTGTGCTGTTTGGACACCTTTGGATAAACAAAATGAATTAGAAAAATATATAAGATAAGCTATGATTATATTATAATCTCAAAAGTAAAAGAAATAATTAAAAAAGGGGAAATCCATATGTTTTAAGTATAACTTATTACAAGTAAAATGTTCTAAACTTGAGGTTCATTGCTTACAGCATCATGACATGCCCAACAATCTACAACTTTCTATATGGATCTCCAAGTTACACATCTCCTTTCATACAAATCTATTCTTGAGGAGGTAAACTCAACAGGGTTTTAAAACCAAGAAGATTAGAAATCATAACTTTAGGATCATTGTAAAATACAACTGTCCTTTTTGATGATATAGAGAAGAAAATAATGCCCTTTCACTTTAAAAAATTATTCCTATTACAGCAAAAACAACAGAATATATCATATTTTTCTGAAGACACAGGTAAAATTTTTATTGGATTAGATTCTTTATGAAGAAACCATTTACTTAAACTCTATTTTTTGTACATTAACTTAACACGGTCCTTTTAGACAAAGTAATTGTTATAAGGTAATATTTAAAAATCCTGTACTACATTAATTAGGAAAACTTAAAAGAAATTAATGAATTTCTAGATTCTTCAAACCACCAAAATTATTAATTATTACCAGAATTGAACATACTAAACATACCCATGAGGAAGTTAAAAGAGTAATAAAAAAAGATTTCCAAGTAAAAATGTTCAGGCAGAAGGATTTACAGATGAATTCTACCAGACTTTTACAGGAGAGAGAGAAATATCTTAAATTAATTTTTTAAAAAAACCAGAGAAAGGAGAAGCACCTCTTAATTCCTTTCATGAATCCAACAATACAAAACCAAAACAAGGTAAAGACACACTAAAAATGAACACTACAAGCCAACATCCCTGATGTATCCAGACTCAAAAATGCTCAACCAAATACCTTCAGTCAGAATACAGATACACATCAAAAGATATTATTCACCATGATCTACTTGGCTTTATCCAAAAGATGCAGATATTTTCAACATATGTGTGCAATAAACCACAAAAATGGACTTAAAAACAAAAATCACACAATCATCTCAAAAAATGCAGAAAAAAACCTGTGACAAAATCCGTCATGCCTTTATAATAAAAGTCTAGAGAATGTAGGTCTAGAGAGAACATATGGCAACATAATAAATAGCTATGTATGAGAAACATGCAGTCAACATCATCCCAATTATATAAACCATGAAGCGATTCCATTGAAGTCACGAATGAGAAAGGGCTGTCAACTATCCCCACTTCCTTTTGATACTGTGCTTAAGTTCTGGCTGATGCAAAAGGACACTAAAGGGATACACATAGGAAAAGAAGTCCATCTATCCCTATTTGCAGATAACTTGAGGTTATATATTAGATATTCGAAAACTGCTAACAAAAACTTCTAGAAATAAACAAATTCAGCAATGTGACAGAATGTAAATCATATAAATCCATAAATCAATAGCTATTCTATACACCACCAACAAACATACAGAGAAACGGACTTCCTCCCATTCACAATAGCCTCAAAGAAAATACAATATGTAGGAAGAAGGCTAACCAAGAAAGTGAAGAACCTCTAAAATGGAAACTTTAAACCTTTGAAGATGAGAAAGACACTAGAAAATGGAAATATATCCATACTCTTGGATTAGTAGAATTAATATTGTTGAAATATCCATTTTACCAAAAGCTATTTACAGATCCAATGAAATCCCAATCAAACCTCTCCATCTAAGTTTCATATTGTACAATAAAATCCCCAGGTAGCCAAAACAATCCTGAGGAAAAAATGCTGGAGGGATTACAATTCCATATCTTAAGATATACTATAGACCCATAGTAATAGCAATAAAAACAATATAGAATTGGTATAAAAACAGACACATAGATGAACAGAATTAAATAAGTGATCCAAACATGAGCATATGTAACTTCAGCCATGTAATGTTTGACAAAGGCCCTCAAATTATATGCTGGAGATAAAATACCTTCAACAAATGGTGCTGGGAAAACTGGATGTCTCAGTGCAGAAGAATGAAATTAGACCTGTATATATCACCTTCCACAACAACTAATTCTAAGAGGAATGAAGATCTAAATGTAATAATTGAAATTGCTAAAAGAATATACATCCACAATTAATGAAAAAGAAGGCATGAATTTGAAAAAGAGCACGGAGGGGTATACTGGAGAGTTTGGAGGGAAGTAAGGGGGAAGTTATGTAATTATAATATTAAAATATGATAGAAATAAAAGTTTTCCCTTTTATTTTAGCATGTTTGATCTGTTAATACTGCTACATTGCCTTTTCTGATCATAATTCTTCTCATAGCTAAGAACTTGAGTTCCTGAGGCAACTCTAGGCTTAATTCTCAGTAACCCTATACCTAATTATATATATGTTTGTCACTGATATTTTATATTATGTGGGCTATAATTCTCTTATTTCAGTTACGTAAAGTAAACTTTGGTAATTGTTCCCCAATATGATTCAATTGGGAAATGCAAATGAGGAAAGTACAGGAAGTGATGTTAACATTTCTGCACATTTTTTTCATTTTTAATTATCATTATATTTATTCATTTTATGTGTGAGCATTTTGCTTGCATATATGTACATGGGTGCTGTAAACCAAAAGTGTCCTCAGCAAAGCACAACTGCCCTTAACTGCTAAGCCATCTCTCCAGCCCCTTCCCTCACTTTTAAATTGGGCATAATGAATCACCTGCCTAAAGAACTTTTCACCCTTTTAATCTATTTATTTTGTAAAATAAAAAAATGTATTTGGCCACATTCTTTCTTCTCCCATGATGGTTCTCAGATCCTCCTTACCCACCCCACTCCTTGGAAAATAATAAACAAGCAAACAAAAGAACACAAAAAGAAGGATAAAATCTAAAACTAAACCAAATCAACCCAAAAGATATGAAGTCATTTTTGTGTTGGCAAATTGTTTTTGAACATGTGGGTGTAGTTGATATACTCAGTGTTACTCCATTAAAGAAAACAGTTTTCCCTCCCAGAAGCTATCACCTACAACCCATCCCCTACTCCCTCCCACAAAAGGCAAGGCCTCCCATGTGGAGGCACATTCAGTAGAGGCAAGTCCAAGCCCTTCCCCCTGCCTCAAGGCTGCACGAGGTGTCCCATCATAGGTAGTGGGCTCCACAAAGCCCATTCATACACCAGAGATGGATTCTGATCCTACCGCCAGGGGGCCTCCCAAGCAGATCAAGCTACACAACTGTCTCACCATGCAAAGGGCCTAGTCCAGTCCCATGCAGGCTCTACAGTCATTGATCCAACTTTCATGAGTTCCCTCCAGTTTGGTTTGGTCATCCCTGCATGTTTCCCCATCATGATCCTGATGCACTTGCTCATAGAATCCCTCTTCTTTCTCTTTGAATGGACTCCTGGAGCTCTGTCTAGTGATTGGCTGTGGATCTCTGCATCTGCTTCCATCAATCATTGGAGAAAAGTTCTGTGTTGACAGTTAGGGTATTCACTGGTCTGATCTCTGGAGCAAGCCAGTTCAGTTCAGGCACCCTCTTCACTATTGCTAGTAGCCCAGGCTAGGGTCATCCTTGGGGATTCCTGGTAACTTCTCTAGCACCGTGTTTTTCTCTTATCCCCATGATATCTCCCTCTATCATGGTATCTCTTTCATTGCATTCCCCCTCCCTCCCTGTTCCAGTTCTGCTGTGGATACCTAAATGCTGTGAAAATGTGTTGCTATGATTGATTGATAAATAAAATGCTGATTGGCCAGTAGCTAGGCAGGAAGTATAGTATAGGCAGGATAAGCAGAGAGGAGAATTCTGGGAAGTGGGAGGCTGAGTCAGGAGACATCGCCAGCTGCTGCCATGAGAAGTAAGATGTAAAGTACCAGTATGCCACAAGCCACCTGGCAGCTTATAGATGAATAGAAATGGGTTAATTTAAGATATAAGAACTAGATAGCAAGAAGCCTGAGCCATTAGGACAAACAGTTTAAATAATATAAGCTAATATAAGCCTCTGTGTGTTTACTTGGGTCTGAGTGGCTGCAGATCAGGTGGGAACAGGAAAACTTTCAGCTACACAGTTCAACCATCCAATTCTCTAGTGCTCTCATCCCCTATTTCCTATCCCCTACCCTCCATTGCCCACCCCTCATCCCCAGTTTACTCATGGACATCTCGTCTATTTCCCCTTCCCAGGGTGGTCCATGTGTCCCTCTTTGGGTCTTCCCTGTTAGTTAGCTTCTCCGGAGTTGTGGGTTGTTGCCTGATTACCCTTTGCTTTATATCTAGTATCCAGTTATGAGTGGGTACATACCATGTTTGTCTTTCTGAGTCTGGGTTAAGGAATACTCAATCATACCACAAGGACACATGATCAACTATGTTCATAGCACATTATTTGTAATCGCAAGAACCTGGAAACAACCTAGATGCCCCTCAACTGAAGAATGGATTAAGAAAATGTGGTACATATACACAATGGAGTACTACTCAGCAGAGAAAAACAATGACATCATGAAATTCTGTGTTTGGACTAGAGAATATTGCCTATCTGCACAATATTCACAGCCTCTAAAGAGGGTAATATCTCACCAGTGTGTGTTTTTCACTTTGAGAGTTCTATCAGCATGGAAATACCAATTAAAAAATGCATTGCCTATATTCACTGTACAGAGTTTTGTGCCACCCAAGACATTTTGGATGAGTATATACTGCACATATTGAACACATTCCCCAGTTTCCCCTTAAATGCCCATCCCATTAGTCTTTTCTCTTTACAGTTTCACTTCTGATTTCATAGCATATGTATGTACTTGATTTTAAACATCTATATAAAATATAAATGCCACAAATGCAAGTAATTATAAATGTTTGTAATTACTGGTTAAACTGAACATGCCATAATTTTTTTTATTGAAAAAATGTTTTTCTGAGACTGGCTTGATTTCCTTAATATGATCTCTGGTTGCCTTCATTTTTTGCAAATAACACAATTTTGTTATTTTAGGGCTGAAAAATTCATTATATTCATATCATTATTCTTTATCTGTTCCTATGTTGGATATTTAGGCTGATTCCGTAACCTATTGTAAATAGTGCTGCAGTCAAAACTGATGTGTGCCTATGTGGTGTATTGATTTGAAATACTTTGGGTAAATATCTGTGAGTGCTATAGTTTAATCATATGACAAATCTAGTGTTAGTTATTTGAGGAACCTTTATTCTTATTTTCATTTTGGCTGAACTAGTGTGCCCCCACCAGTAGTAAATAAGAGTTTTGATGAACACAACTTTTAAAGGTGTTGTTTCTCAGGCTGATATAATATTCTAAAATGTGCCTTAGACCAAGTTACAAAATTTACATACCTTTATTTTTCTGCCTTGTAAAATTTCTTATGTTTGTCAAAATTTGTCTTGTGATCTTTGAGTAAATGAGTATTATAATGCCTTCAAAGATAAGGCTAAAAATATCTTGCTTATATTCTCCTGAGACATTTTTTAAGGAGGCAAAAGTATAGGAAAGAAATACCTAATGTTTTGAAGTCACATTGATTATGACCAATGATGTGAGCCAAGACAGGGTCTATTTAATGTTGACATATATTTTTTGAAATATCTTTTGTGATAACCATAGTATAGGCTGTGGGAAATTAGAAAGGAAATAGGTATAATTATTACCTTCAATTTATCACAGAATACTCATATATAGGTGCAAAATGAAAAATTCATTACATAAATAGAAAATAGTAACTGTAGGTTACAGGATATTTTATAAAAATTGACCTCATTATTATTATTCATAATATTTAAAGTTTCCTTTACAAATTTGCTTTATAAATATGTATTAGTCACACACTGAGATTCCCATTTATCTGTTACTATTCAGTACAGCTGTATCTACTAGGAATCATCACAGATGAATATACCAAGTCTCAGAGATACTAACAGCTTTTTAAGCTTTATAGAAATAATAAACAAAGCTAAGTGAATTCAAAGTTAAATTATTTCTTGATATGATGGAATAAACTTTTTCATTTTTCTCAACCATCAAAATTGTTTTTGTTCAGTTATCTCCTCTTAGAATAATATGAAATAGAATTTATCAGCATTACTGTTTGCAGCATGTGAGCAAGTCAAAAGTAAATGCAATGTATCTTCAAATTCATATGCTAAACATAGAAAAACACTGTATATTTTAGATAAATATTTTTTCATTATCTTTAGGTTTTGAGATTATAATATAATTACAACATTTCACCATCTATCTTTCTCCCTACAAACCCTCCCATATAATCCTTTTTGCTCTTTTTGAAATTCATGGTCACTGTTTTCATTAATTCTTGTTATACACACACACACACACACACACACACACACACACACACACACTCCTAAATATGTAAGTACAATCTACTCAGTCTGTACAATGTTACTTGCATGTATGTGTTTAGCGGGTAACCATTTGGTATCATTTCTTAGCCTATCTGAAACATATGATGATGTTTTTTAGTAGTCATGAGTTATAGACACGCTCTTTCCAGTCTTCTAAGTGGTATTTCATTTTATTAAATGGAAATATGATTTTATGTCATGTTCCAGTGAGATATTTTAAGAATCAAGGAGGATATGGACAGTTTTAAGGATATCTTGGAGGCCAGGGCAGATCTGCCTTGAATTATTACGTGTCTATTTCTTTGTGCCCTTTGCCTGTGATCTATGGCTATACTTCTGTTTATGGAGGTAGTTAATGCCTCCCACTGTGATGGAATCACAAAAGGAAACACATGGCATCTCCTGGATTTACAGGAATTGAAGCACATGTGAGTTTATTGTGGGGAGTAACCAAGCAAAACCTTTTGAAAAACATGTCTCATGTCCACAATCAGGTGATCCACTTCAAGCATGGCTTACTACATTTGTTTTAGCTTAATACTCTGGTGCACAACTGATATAGAGGCTGCATTTTTTGTTTTCCAGGAAATGAACTGGTAATTTATGAAGTGGAGGTGATTAGGTAAATGAAGAGAAATCAGCTGCACAGAATGCACAGGTCAGAACTCAGAGCTCAAAATCCTTCAGCTATAGTTCAAGATGCTACTGCTGCTCTCCTTTACCTGCTGTTCTTCATCTTCTTCGTAACAAGAGGATTTCATGGGAAACAATTTTAAAGGACTCATCTGATGACCATGGGAAATA
Organism: Peromyscus attwateri; assembly: GCA_902168425.1. NCBI lineage: Eukaryota > Metazoa > Chordata > Mammalia > Rodentia > Cricetidae > Peromyscus > Peromyscus attwateri. The sequence continues at coordinate 21,284 of CABHPP010127242.1, forward strand.
CACATAATACTGTGGTTATTCACCTTCCTCTTTTTAAATCACATTCATAATATTGTAAGAATGCTTAGGAGAAAAGATTTTGTTTTTACCTTTGATGTGTGAGATAGCTGTGACAATACAGTCCATGGGAAAGGAAATCAAATTGAGTTATATGTTAGCTCCACTTCATGCAGTGTAGAACATAAATTCCCCACTCATCATAGAAGAAAACTTATGGTCAGCGTCCTTTCACCAAGTTTTCTCTTATGGTAAGAAACCAATGCTTCCAAGGGCTCTTTCTCCATCATCCTCCCCACTCAGCACTTACTTGTTTAAGCTGATTCCTTGCTGGGTCATGACCAAAATACAAAGTAACTTCTTTGTCTTATTCCCATGTAAGGCTCTGGCTCATTTCTTAGGCTTGATAAAAATATATAATGAAATAAACCCCTGATTTAGTCAGCCACCAGAGGAGAATACACGTCAGTGTCCCCACTGTACTCGAGCCTTCAAATCGCAAGGTTGACAGCCTGGGGTATTGACTCTTTTATGACCTTGGAGATAGAATGCCCAGAGCTCATAATTACACAAATTGTTTCACATTATCACAGCCTCTCAGAGGTTCTTAATATTAGAAGTGAAAAAGGGAAGAAAAGAAAAATAGTTCACTAAAATCTTATGGCTCTTTCTCTACTCAAGGGAAATTCTAGTTTCCATTCAATGTGTTTTAAAAGAATGTTTTATGCATTCTTTTAAAATAGCTATATGCTAGATGCCATTGATTTGAATGAAATCAAATCATTCAACAAGTGGTATATGGGAGGGTTTGGAGGAAGGAAAGGGAAAGGAGAAATGATGTAATTATAATCTTCAAAAAGGACCCCTAGCTCTCATGGGACCTAGAGGTGAGTGACTGTTCATACCCAGTGAGTCCTGCCCCTAGGACCCATTCCTGGGCCCCAGCCATTCCCCCAGGAATACCAACCCAACTTGGCCCCAGTTGCTGGCCAGCAGGCAGGGCTCCTGTGGGAAGGCCCCCCCTTCACCAAGACTCCCCAGCGGACCTGCAATCTACACGCCCTGCCCCCATACCCATCTGCCCGAGACCCCAGCCACTTCCTGAGGCTTGGAAACCAACCCCTAGCTCTGATCGTGCCTAGAGCTCTCATCAGGCCTAGAGAGAGCTCTCATTGGACAAAGAGCTGTCATTGGACCAAGAGTAACCTCAGAAGACAGGGAATCTGCCAGCCCTCATTAGACCAAGAGTGGCTTTCTGAGAATTAGAATCTGCCACCTCTCATTGGACCAAGAGAGGCTTCCTGAAACACAGAATCTGTCAGCTCTGACAGGACCAAGAGCCCTGATAAGACCAAGAGCGGATCAGTGAGTCACAGAATCAACTAGCTTGGGTTGACTCAAGAGAAGCTCCCTGAGACACAGAATCTGCCTGCTCCAATTAGACCAAGAGCTAAGATAGGACCCAGATGGGCCCCCTGAGACACAGACACAACAAGCACAGAGTGGACCAACAGCAACTCGCTCAGACACAGGCACCTCTTATACCCATTAGAGGAGGAGATGGGCAGAAGTACATACAACAACATAAAGAGCAATACAGCATCACCAGAACCTAGCCCTCCTCCAACAGCAAGACCTGAACATCACAAAGTAGAAGAAGCAGAAGAAATCAACCTTAAGAATAGCATCATGAAGATACTAGAGGTCTTCCAAGAAAATTGAAATTGAGGAAAAGACAAATAAAAAATTGGAAGAAATCAATAAATCCCTTAAAGAAAATCATAAAAAAGCAATTTAAAACAGTTCAAGACCTGAAAAGGGAATTGGAAACAATGAAGAAGACACAAACAGAGGGAATGCTGGAAATAGAAAATCTGAGTAAACGAACAGGAAACACAGATGCAAGCATAACCAACAGAATACAAGAGATGGAAGAGAGAATCTCTGGTATAGAGGATACAATAGAGGAAATGGATTCATCAGTCAAAGAAAATACCAAAGCCAAAAAAGTCACAACACAAAATGTCCAAGAACTCTGGGACACCATGAAAAGACCAAACCTAAGAATAATAGGGATAGAGGAAGGAGAAGAATACCAATTCAAAGGCACAGAAAATATATTCAACAAGACCATTGAAGAAAACTTTCCCAACTTAAAGAAGGAAATGCCTATGAAAATACAAGAAGCCTATAGAACACGAAACAGACTAGACCCCTCCAAAAAGTCTCCTCGCCACATAATAATTAGGCAACTAAACATACAGAATAAAGAAAGAATATTAAGAGCAGCAAAGGAAAAAGGCCAAGTGACTTATAAAGGCAAACCCATCAGAATAACACCCGATTTTTCAATGGAGACTTTGAAAGCCAGAAGGACCTGGACAGATGTAATGCAGACACTAAGAGACCATGATGCCAGCCTATAATGACATATTATATAGTTCAAATGGCATCATACCAAAAGTAGGATTCTCTAGTTCTTTAAGTAGCCTTAGTTGCATATATATGTATATATATGTGTGTATATATATATGCATTTGATTTCTCTGAAAGCAGATACATATTCAATTATTTTTGATTTGATCAAAATTTTCCATAATATAAATAATTTAAAACTTATTTTTATGTAGTGCTGGGAAATATAAACCAACTGTAGAAAAGAAAAAAAACATAAATTTTAGCCTTTCATTAGCCTTCAAATATTTCTGTAAACTTTATCTAAATATCATTTTTCTCATTTATAAAGTAATCCCATCAGAACATATTTATGTCTTAAGTCTACAGTTTGTGGCTTTATGTACTAAACACTACAAGTTATGTAATTTCCAAGAGTTTCTACATGCCCTGAAATTTAGCTGGATTCATCAATCAGCTTTAATCTGTCAGATAAGTGAGAGATCTAAGTTCGCCGCTTATTCCCCAAGGAAGAGGTAATTATAATGATATTATCAATGTGCTACACTCAGCTGCTATTGCTTGTCATTTCTAAGTCCAGTTTCACTTAGTTATGGAGAGATGTCTGTAAATTCAAATATCCCTGTGGGAATATGTCATTTGGATGGAAGTCATACCCAAAAATGAAACACAGCCTGGCCAGACCAGTCTGGTGTTGCTTAGGTCTGTGATTGTAAGCCATTAACATGATCTCATACACACACTTCCTGTTCTGACCTTTCCGCCTTACAAGTAGCTGGAGCAATCAGATGTCATCTCATATAACCTTTGCCAAGAGTCCACTCTGCTCTTGACATTCAGCATTCCTGTTTTATGTATTGGCCAACAAAGACTGCAAAATTCACATTTAAAAATAAATAAATAAATGCATAAACCAACCAACCAACAAACAAAATAAATAAATAAAAAGCCAGTCATAATCTCAGTGCATTGGAGGCACAGACAAGTTGACTCTTGGGGCTCACTGGCCACCCAACCTAGCCTACATGATAAGTTCCAGGCCAGTGACAGAACCTGTCTCATAAAACAATATTAATATCAACTAAGGAACTGAGGTTTTCTATTGAGAGCTACTGGTAGCAAAAGGCCATGGGAGTACACCACAGGTGACAGCTAGTGTTACAAAGATCAGCCTCTCAGAACCAAGGATTCTGGTAGAGGACTAAGTCATCATGCAAGGTGTGTTGGAGTTATTGCCTTTTGAATGAATTGGCTGTTTCTTGTTGTAAACTTCTTGTACATAACAGCTGTGATATATCCCCATTACCATGCATTTTCATAAAATGTATATATGTAATATCATGATTACATCTCAATCTTATGGGCACATATATTTGTGAGTGGTCAGGAAGATGACTTTTCATTTAACTATATAATTTTTTTTTTTTTACTTTTATTGATTCTTTGTGGATTTCACATCATACATTCCAATCCCACTTATCTCCCTGTCCCAATGTGACCATCCCCCCTCCCCCCAAAACAAAACAAAATTTAAAAGAAAAACCAAAAACCAACCAACCAAACAAACAAAAAAATGCGAAGAAACACATTCTGGAAGCTGCGGTGTGACAGTGAGTCCCACAGTTTACCTATTAGTCCATCCATTTTTTTTAAATTAGTCTGATTGTTCTTTATTTTATATCTAGAATCCACTTATGAGTGAGTACATACCATGATTGTCTTTCTGGGATTGGGTTACCTCACTCAGGATGATATTTTCTAGTTCCATCCATTTGCCTGCAAATTTCATGCTTTCATTATTTTTTTCTGCTGAGTAGTACTCCATTGTGTATATGTACCACATTTTTTTAATCCATTCTTCAGTTGACGGGCATCTAGGTTGTTTCCAGGTTCTGGCTATTACAAATAGTGCTGCTATGAACATAGCTGAGCATGTATCTTTGTGGTATGAATCAGCATCCTTTGGGTATATGCCCAAGAGTGGTATTGCTGGGTCTTGAGGTAGTTCAATTCCTAGTTTTCTGAGAAACCGCCATACTGATTTCCACAGTGGTTGTACAAGCTCGCATTCCCACCAACAGTGGAGGAGTGTTCCCTTTGCTCCACATCCTCTCCAACATTGCCTGTCATTGGTGTTTTT
>CABHPP010127243.1:0-41010 GCA_902168425.1 Peromyscus attwateri
CACACACAAGAAAAAGGAAGCCACAAATCTGGACTCACTGAAACTGACAATACCCTCACTATTATTTTCCATTTGCTCCAAAACTAAGGTCCAGTTTGAATGCCACCTCTTCCAGGTAGTTATGGATGGACACCTGAGTGTCTGTTGCCCTTACCCAGCTACATTCTATAAGACGAGGAATATGTCCACTCTGGCCCTTCAATATACCTAAGACCTTCTTGGAGACACTCAAATATGTCTGTCAAGTAAGTTAACCAGTTAAACCACTTCTTTCTAATAGCCATAGAACCTGAACATCTTTATTGTCTAGTAGAGCTTTGCAATTCTGCGGAAAAATAGGAGATAAAATAGAGGAAGAGACTGCTGAAATCCCAGTAGCCTGGCATGTGAATAAAACTCAGGAAATATAGCCAACCCACCTTATTCAAGGTCCTCTTCTTCTGGCTTCACATTTGCCTACTGACTTCAAGACAAGCAGAGAACATGTCCATTTCCCTTTGTCAAATTATGGAGCCTTTGATGAATAAATGAATGACTGAACAAATGAACATATGGGCACCGGGAAATAGAAGATGTGAACAGCACCCCTCTCTCTTCTCAAGACACATAGTCACCCACAAAAGATAAAACAAGACACAAACCAAGATAAAAGGCAAGGCAGATTAAATTCTGTCCAAAGAAAAGAGTGACATTGACTTTCTGAGGACATTGGGGAGAGCTCTTTGGAACAGTTGAGTTAGGCATTGAAAGGTACATCAGACATCCTCCAATCACATGAGGAACAAGGGTGTGGCAGGTCCCGAAAATGCCAGATGCTATAATCAGTAGTTGGGGTTTTGCTCTGCAAAGAGCTAGCCTCCAATGTCATGTCACTACTAAGAAGGTCAGTGACCTCATGTTATCCTTCTCTCCTTTGAATCACAGTTTCTTTACACACAGACAGAAAGGTCACTTCTACCCTTAACAGACTCCCACATTAAGTATAATAATGTATTCAAATATTTCCCAGCAAAAGGTCTGAATTGAAGGTAAACACTTAAAAATTTAAAGTCCAACTTAGAAACAAATCAGTAGGCATTATATTGTAAGAGGTTAAACAATAAACCCAAGATGTACTGTCAAAACTGCAAACATGTTTCACTGTCTGTGCCCTCCAAAAGATGGCGATCTAGCTACCAACACACAAAACACCAAGTATAACCTGAGACTCAATGGCATCTGGGGTGCTCAATTGTCTGCATTTGACCCAGACATTGCAACGATGGGGAGTTTCCTGTGCTAAAACCAGGAAACCATCATGTGTCCATCCCCTGGAGGGGTACACGCAACAAGTCCCACTAAAGATACAAGACCACTCTGGCATTATGACCTGCATAATTAGGGAAGGAGTGTGCATCCTGAACACTTTTACCCACAGCTATTTTTTTCCCTATTTCCGGGACTCTGAACATTTTGTACAAGCAGATCCACTCACCTTAAAACTCAATTTGAAATAGGACCCTTAGCTTTGAATCTGAAACCTAGCTTTCTGTTGGGTACAGGCGAATGCTGTTTTTCTCATTTTGAAGATGGATAAACTGAGCTCCTCATACACGCTAAACAACTTGTTCAAATCAACGACACAGCTGGAAATAAAATCCAGTTTCTTTAGCTCCTTGTTGAGTGTGTATTGGGGGGATGTATAACACGAGCTTCAAACAGTGTTTACGTTCCATCTAACCTTAGTGGGGAATATTCCAATTAACATATCCACCTCCGGCTATTTTTCCCAGTTGAAATCCTCTTCCCTTTCTGTAAAGTACAGAAAACACTTATTTTTTTCCCTTTACTAAAGCTGGCAAGTGTGAACACCATCTCTGGTTTCTGCTCTATACTGTGCAAGAGAAGCTTGAAATGTATTCCATTTTCTGTAACTGTTAGGCTAGGGCTGTTCAGGGGTGGGAAAGATCAATCACGTATGAAAAATGCTAGGTGTCCCATTATAGGATGATAAGTTCGGCTGCGTAGCATATGCATTTTTTGCTCTCTGAATAAATGGCAGAAGTCAGTTCCCCATAAATTCAAAATGTATATTAGAACATGAAATCATATTTTAAGTGGATTTCACATATTACTTCTCTTCATCATTCTAAATAGCAAAGATTAAGCTTGCCACTTGGTTCTTGTGGTTCTCTTTCTCTTTCTTTCTCTCTCTCTCTCCCTCCCTTCCTCCCTCTCCATCTCCCCATCCCTCCCCTCCCTCTCTCTTTCTCCCTCTCCCCCCTTTCCTTTCTCTCTCTATCAAAGATTAAGTTGGTGACTTTTATTGTTGAAGAATACCTACCTGGAAAAGGAAGAGAGAATATGAACTCTACCCATTCTCTATTCTAAATCAGGCTGATTTTCATTCAGATTATTTCTCCATCATCCAAAATGGCACCGTTATCAAACTATGAAGCCAACCCAAATATATTCTCTCTCTCAGGCCTCTGCTCCTTTAATATTGAATTGCCCCATCTCCTCTCTCCTGTTTGATTTTTTTCAAACATCTCACACAGAGACAGTATAGGGTGGTAGTTAAGAACCAACATATTAGAGCAAAGATCACTGAGTTCAAATTTCAGCTCTATCACTTCATCACAAACTGGACCAAGTCATCTAAATTATCAGTGTCTGTTGCTGTGGAATATAAGGCAGCAGCTCCTCCGGACAGCATCAACTGCTAGAGCTGGTCTACCCCCAAGTTCACACCAGTCAACTGTTCTGCAGTTGTGATCAGGCTCCAAGTATGCTTAATCTCTCCTCAATCTCCTGTTTGTTTTCCTCCAGCTAATTGTTCTGTAAAGTTCTTCCTCTTTTGTAGGGACCCACTATGGGTTCTTCCAGAATCTTCTTGGTGGGTCTTCTCTCCCTCTAAACATCTTCTCAACTCTATTTCTAATTCTCTTTCTAGAAAATTGTATATAGGCATTAAATGGTACCCTAAGTTCCCCGTATCTTTTCCTCCTAAATCATTACTTGCACATGTGAGCCCTCTCTATCACTCCTAATATGACTGCCAGACATCTCAACGGTCCCTGGAATACAGACATCTCCCTGAATATATTCTTTCATGACCTTTTCCTACCTCAGGGAATACCAAGGCCATTCTGTTGCTTCATCCCATTTACTGGGAAGGCATCTTTACTTTTCCGCCTCTGCCACTCATCCAAATCCATACCTCATGAGTTCTGCCTCAAAAATCAGCAATACTAGCCGGGCGGTGGTGGCACATGCCTTTAATCCCAGCACTCGGGAGGCAGAGGCAGGCGGATCTCTGTGAGTTCGAGGCCAGCCTGGTCTCCCAAGCGAGTTCCAGGAAAGGCGCAAAGCTACACAGAGAAACCCTGTCTCGAAAAACCAAAAAAAAAAAAAAAAAAAATCAGCAATACTCACTTAGGACACCATGTACTTCTGATGCAAGGCCAGAGGTCACTGAGTTGGAACTGATCAGGAAGCCTTCTCCCTGACAATTAGCTCTTGTGGTACAGAAGGCACCATACAAGGTGGCGCCCAAGGAAGGGAGGAATCAACCCAGCTATCATATCTATGAACCACTCCAATGACCAGCATGGCACAATAACTTTAGGAGTGCAGTGTGGCACACATCCTTGGCAGTGACCAAGAGCTCTCTTATTGGACTTACAAGACTCACTCAACAAGAGGGAAACGGTGCTGGCCCTGGAAAGTAAGTCAGTTACACAGGGCTAGTGAAGTCATGGTTCTCGGAGGAGAACCTCCAGTTGCTACTTTCCTCAGCCAGCATTCTAACTACATTCTAAATATTTGCCGTTATACCCACAGATAAGTGTAGTCCTTGCTCCTCATCAAGGAAGTTTCTCTTTGAAACAGAAGGGGACAATTACAGAGAACCACAACCAATCAAAATACAGTTATGGAGTCCAGCCCCAAGGGATACATCAACTAAACATCCCCCATACCTAAGGCTCAGGGAACACTGTAGAAGAGAAGGAGGTAAAAATGTAAGGGCCAACAGTTCAGGAAGTTTGCTGTGAGACTTGTCTCCTAAGACTATCAGAAGCTACACCCATAAACTTTCACTGACATGACTGCCTAAATATGAGTTGAACAAAGACAAGAACAGTAACCATGCCCAAGTGGTTGGGGGAAAGACTATGAGTCCTCAACTCTACACACACACACATACAAAAAAAAAAAAAAAAAAAAAACCCTACAGGCAACTAAGGAATGACGAGAACAGGAGAAATAGTCTTCTCTAGGGAAGAGTACACCAACTGGCTATCCAATACCAAATCATCAGCCCTGAAAAGGCACATACAAATAATATTGTACAGACATAGTGGTAAGTACTTATGTATTTAAGAATATATATGTATATGTGTGTGTGAGTGTGTGTGTATATATATAACAACAATTAATGAAAAAAGAGGCCGTAGATTTGAAAAAGAGCAAGGAGGGATATATAGGAAACTTTGGAGAGAGGAAAGAGAAGGGGAAGTGATATAATTATATTACAATCTCAAAAATAAAAGAAATAATTTTAAAATCTGCAGTGTTCAAACCATCTCTCTACCCTTCGATTATGCCACTTTGGATTGGTCTGTGTATGCACAAGACCATTCTAAGTGGTCTCCTTTCTTTGGCAGTAGTCCTCCATTCCCCCACTCCACAGCTGTCTTTTTTTTTTTTTTTTTTTTGGTTTTTTGAGACAGGGTTTCTCTGTGTAGCTTTGCACCTTTCCTGGAACTCACTTGGTAGCCCAGGCTGGCCTCGAACTCACAGAGATCCGCCTGGCTCTGCCTCCCGAGTGCTGGGATTAAAGACGTGCACCACCACCGCCCGGCTACAGCTGTCTTTATTATGCAGCAAGACAACTTTTTATCTGAAAACCAAAAGACAAAGTAGATCTAATCCCCTTCTGGTTTACTGCCACAGTCCACTCGTTCTTGATAAGCTTTATACCTTGCATATAGAACAAACTCTTGTTATCCCAGCCTTATCAATGTCCCTCATGATCCAGCCCTTCCTGGCCTCCTCTTCCTTTCTATCCTCTACACTTACTACATGCTCCACACAACACAGTCTACCCATTCCTCTTACAGTGGATGTTCCTCTCCACCCATCACTCTAGCTTCTTGTCTCTCCCAGCACTTTCTCCACTATTCTACAATAGCCTCAAAATCGGTCACTTTCTTTCTATCTTGCTTTATTTTTGTCACATTCTTCAAGACCATTCAAAATATTGCTGGCCAGTCATTTATTATCTGTCTTCTCCAAATTCCATGGAAGGAAGGACCTTATTCAGTTCGCTCTTCCATTCTCAACGTTGTAAAAGACTGGGCATATGTTATGCTCACCATTAATATCTGTTGAATGGATGGATGGCGAGCTTTTAAAATCTCTTAATGTCCTGAATTCATCCACATTACTTTGGTGAGATGCTCTGCAGGCCTAGATAATTATATTGTAATTAGTCTCAGGGAAAGGAATTTAAGTTATAAGTTAACAAGCAGATGAACGGCTGCTCTGAGGACACTGACCACTTGCCCATTACCTCCAGAGTGGAATAAATAAGCAAGGGCTGGCTGAAATTGTTGTGGGACAGCTTGGCTTAATGTAAGAAAATTGTGTTGATTTTGAAGGTCATGAATAATTGAGAGAGGCTATAAAAAAAAGGTGCCAGTCCTCAATTCCTACAAGACCTGACACAAACTATCCAATTATTTGCTTTAGATGCTTCAATAATTTATTGTCATTATTAATGGGTTACAGAATATTTAATATACACAATATTTCAATCATTCTAGAATGTGCATTTTTCATCCTGGATATCAGAATATCATACTTGATTGTGCATAAGAGTTAAATTGACAGCATGTTCTCTTAGTGCTATGTAAAATAATAGTTCTTAATATATTGCATCTTAGACTCAATAAAGCATAACAATCCTGATAAGTCATATTTATTGAATGCTGGCTTCAGGCAAGCATGTAGAAATGTTTTCCTATTTTATTAATCTCACAATCAGCATCTGGGATAAATCACATTAGCTCTATTTTTTAAGTAACTAAGGAATAGGATGATTAAGTAACTTTCTCAAGTTCTCAAGTTTATAAATGTTAAAATTCATCTTTTAATCCAGCTCTGTCTGGACCCAGACCAGTCCTCATTACCCTGTTCCTGTGATAATTACTGTTAAATTGGGTTGTATACCTAAAACACAAACTATCCATCACAATGAGCCACCTCGTTGGCATTCAGTTCCTTGAATTCTCTCTGCTTGTGTGCATTTGGTGGAACTGAAGCATGTGAACCTTCTTGCTTTCACAATTCATGTAAAATCTCTTGGAAGGCAGACTTTGGCAGGCTGAGTTTGAGGTCTGGCCTTTGAAGAGATCTGAACTCATATCAAAGGCAGCATGTTAGCTCAGAAACCAGTGGGACCCTCTAATGACAGAGCCCCCAAGGGACCACTCTCTTAGGAATGGAAAGAGAACAAAACAGCCACATTAACTCCCTGCCTTGATCTGAACTCGAGGGGTACTCATAAAAGTAGACTTTGGAAGCAGGTGGGTCTTATGCACTTGCCTAAAAATGGGAAGTGGTGGGGATGCCTTGGTTTTAAAGAATACTCATCTAGGGTTCAAATCCTCGTTCTCTTTGCTATGACTCGACCCAATTAACCTCTCTAAACCTTAATCTTCTAACCTGAAAGAGTCTGACAAGGACTCACTGAGCAATTTCTAGGCCATGGAGGGTACATCACTGAATAAAACTGGTAAGTGGGTCTGCCTTTAGTCAGCTTACATCTTCATAACTAGGTAGAATGTCTGAATATTATTTGTTGATTTGTTAAAATGTGAGGTACATCTGGTCACATGAAATATTAAAACTGGAATCTGTATCCACTTGAAAATCATGCAGAAATTCTGAGTATAGTACCAAAATGTTCTCTCTTGTCTGGGTCTCCTCCCCAAGAACTTTTTTTTGTCAAGGTCATGACTCAACTAGCTCTTCACCAAACAGTGAGACAACTACATCCCCTCCATGAGAAAGAGTGAAGAGCTCTTCTTGCCTGTGCACTGCTGTAGCCCCCCCCCCCCGCAACATGGTTATGTTTCACCACTCTGTGCATGAGCTGAAATTCTCATTGTTACGTGTGATAGCTTGGTTGCTTTGCCATCCCTTGCCAGAATAAAAGCTCCCTGAACACAGAGGCCCCTGATCTTCATACCTTGCATTAGTCTTACCACTTAATATTTGCATGAATGAGCTAAGGGAAAATGAAGCTGCAATTAATAATGCTTTTAGTTCAAGGGCAAAGCTGGGGGCCTCCCAAAGAAAACATTCAGACTGTTGCTACCCATAACAAATATATGGTGTGAGATCGGCAAAGGATTTAAAGACAGACTCCCAGATCGTGGGAAGACAAATCACTCCGCTTAGTTCTGAGTCCTGCAAACTCTCAGAATCAAGGTTTGCAGATCACTGCACAGCGGAGATAACAAACCCACAAAGAGAGCTGGGGTTTGACTGAGGGTGGAGGCAATGAACTTAGGTCTGCTTGATCAGGTAACTCCTCTGAGAGGGCAAGCGTGGGAATGAGGAGAAAAGAATTCACAGGGTTTATTTAGCCTCAGAAGAGACTTCTGACAGTATTTCAGATCTGGAGCCATTAAAACACTGAGTCATGCTGGGATTGTGGGAAGTAGGCTGACAAGGAAGGGGGAATCAATGCATGAACAAGATATTTATTGAACACTTACTATATACCTAACCAGTGTCGAGTAAATCGGCTTACAGGTAAGACAAAGTGCAGCTAGAGGGAGCCCCAGGGGCCACGCTGAGGTCGGCCTTCTTTAATATTTTTATAAATGATCTAGATAGAAGGATACACCAACCTCTCCAGCTTTGCTGAGCAAAAGAAACTCTTCTGCTTCACAAAACGCTGAGCTGATTGAATATAAGGGCAGTGAGAGTTCACCACACTACCTGAAACTCAGAAACCCAGCAGAGAGACATGTGGGGGAGTGCAGACATGCTGCACAAGAGAACGCTAGGAGGTATGCTGCGAACCCCAGGAAAGCAGGCACATCATCCGTTTGGATTGTCATGCCATCCTTAGATCTGAACCAGAAGCCACCGCATAACAGAGACTGACTTGGTGGAGTTGAGGGGAAGGACTCTGGCTGGCTTGGAAGGGCCTGGCATTGTGTTTTCAAAGCCCTGGTCGGGTAGAGACATTGGAAACAAAGAGAAAAGATGAAGTTACCTCCTCACCAGCTTGGCTTCGTCATTCCTAAGACCTAAGGAGATACTGGGCTGTTTGCCAAGCAAAACAGGCAACTCCACTGAGTCTCACAACAATAGGGACAGAGAAAAGAAGGTCGGTAATCTACAGGGTGGAAGCCTCTGTCCGAAGAGAACATGTGGAAAATCAAGACATTCCTGTCACACTCAGCTAAGTCATGCAGTTGAGCACTTGGCTTTGTTGCCTATCTAAAATAAACTTGTGATTAGCTAGGTACCCACAACTCTCACATTATACTCACAAGTACATGGTAGAATTGTTGTCCATAATTGTGTGTGTGTGTGTGTGTGTGTGTGTGTGTGTGTGTGTGTGTGTGTGTGCATGTGTATGTGTTCTTATGGGAGGTTCATGCATGTGCATGCATGTAGGTGCACATGTGTGTAGAGAACAACCTCAGATGGTGTCCTCTTCATTTACTTAGAGGCAGGGTCTCTCACTGCCTTGGAACGTGCCACGTTATTGAGGCTGGTAGATCATCAAACTGCAGGGATCAATCAGATCAATCATCAATCTGCCTCCACAGCATTCTGCTTATGAGCATGTGCCAACACAGCCAGCTTTTTTATGTGGGGTCTGGGGATCAAACTCAAGTGCCTGTGCTTGAAGGCAACCATGTTATCACCTGCGCCAGCTCCCCATGCCCTATCATCTGATTTCTTAACTCTGAGAGGTTTCAGAGAACAGAAGCTGTAACTTACAGAAGAAGAAGACAGTAGAAGCATGCCATCGGCAATGGACTTTTGAGAGGCCCTGGCCCTGGTAAATGCTCTCCCTCCTCATGCTAAAGCCCTTGGGAGGTGACTTCAGCAAATGCAGTGAGAGACAAATAAATGTCCCTTTTTCCCCCAGTGCCCTTGGCTTTGAAGGGAACAGACCCAGTGATACTGAACCCATTCTTCCATGGCCTAGAACAGTGGTTCTCAACCTTCCCAATACTGTGCCTCGTGTTGTGGTGACCCCCAACCACAAAATTATTTCTTTGCCACTCCATAACTGTAATTTTGCTACTGTTATGAACTGTAATGTAAACATCTGATATGCAAACCCAAAGGGGTCATGACCCACAGATTGGGAACTGCTGGCCTGGCAGAAGACAGTGGCAGATGTGTGGTGTGGAACACTCAAAATACAAGATAACAATTCTTGTGGGAGGATGCTTGACCATGAGAAAAGTTTGTCAAAGCACCAGAGATAGACTCCAGAGAAATATCTCTGAAGTCCCATGGACTGTCCTAAATCAGGAGAACATGACTTCCAATTGGGGTAGCTTAGTGGACCCATCTGAAGCACCTGCATCCTAATGGCTTTATTCTCTCTTCCCCAGATTGGTTGTGGGTGTGCTCACTTCTAAGATTTCCTCCTAGAATGCCCAACTCACCACCTTTCTTATCTCATCCTTCAAAACCCAGCTCAGATTCCATATGAAAAGAGCCAAACTTTGAAGAAAGACGGATGGGGGCTCTGACGGCAGGACAGTTACCTATGGGATGTGTGCCTAGAAAAAAAACCATTTGACTCCCCTGAGCCCCGGGTTCCTGACCTGGAAGATGAAGCTAACACGATCAACTTCATAGCTGAGGTTGTCCTAAGAGATTCGGGACGTATTAGAGAATGGAGATTGGACAGGCAGCAAACAAAGAGGCTTTGATTTTTTTTTATTTTTTATTTATTTATTTATTTTTTTTTGGTTTTTTCGAGACAGGGTTTCTCTGTGTAGCTTTGCGCCTTTCCTGGAACTCGCTTGGGAGACCAGGCTGGCCTCGAACTCACAGAGATCCGCCTGTCTCTGCCTCCCGAGTGCTGGGATTAAAGGCGTGCGCCACCACCGCCCGGCTCGAGGCTTTGATTTTGTTGAGGATAAACTACAAAGAGGTAGCTTAGAGAAGAGGCAGCTTGCAGAGGTTCCGAGGGCAAATTCCAAAGTCAGAGACGGGACTGGCAGGGAACTGTGGTTTCTCTGAGTAGACACCACCACCACAGGCATTGGAGGACACAGAGGAGGACAGTATTTAGAGCCATTCTCTCGTGAAGTTTCCACTCCTATAAAAGGAAATGGGCTTCGGGGGCATCTGGTCTGAGCAGGAACTCCAGCTCAGCCATGTTCTAGCAACTAGTCTTGTTACCAGGGACTCAATCTCATGGGAGCTGTTCCCACAACCGTAAAGTGAGGTTACTGTGGTCGAAATAGGAAATATTCCTCATAAGCTCAAGTGTTGGAACACTTGGTCCCCAGCCGGTGGTCCTGTTTGAGAAGCTTGCAGGACCTCTAGAAAGTGGAGCCTCCCTGAAGGAAGTTAGTCACTGAGTGGGGAGAGAGACGGGTGCTTGGTGCTTCACAGTCCATCCTACAGTCCTTCCTGTTTCCTCTGCTTCTTAGTTGTGGAAACAATGTGACCAGGCAGCCGCCTGCCCCACCTGCTGTCATGTCTTTGCTGTCATGATGGATTGTATACCCCAGGAACTGTGAGACAAATCAGCCCTTTGCCCCTTCAGTTGTTTTCGGCAGGGTATTTTTTTATATCACTGTAACAGAAAAGTAACTTAGACAGCCACCTTGGGTCGTTGTTATGAAGAGCAAATGGGATACATATGTAAGGGACCTGTCATACAGGCAAATGTCTTCATAAAAGGAACACCCCTTACTTCCTTTTTACTGTATTTTCTGCCATGCCAGAAACGCTCCAGTGTTTATTACATTTTTTTTTCTCTGAAAGTAACAATGTGTGTACAACAGACAGAGTATATTTTCTCATAACCCTTCCTGAAAAATGATGTTTTACACAGTATTGCTGTCTGTGCTTTGCTCTGAGCGGGCACGATGGCTCACAGGCAACGCTCTTCATTTCTTTCTGAAAAAAAAAAAAAAAAAAAAAAAAAGGCCTAATGATTTGAACAGTCTCTGGCCTGCATGATCAACAGCAATGCCGATTTGTGTATGTTTCTACTAAATTATGTGCCATGCTAGATAAAAGATTTGTTTTGAAAGATTTGTTTTGAAAAACAGCCACTTCCAAAAATAAGGGAGTTTATCAATTCCAATCATTCTTATCCAAAATTAGTTGTCAAGTTTCAGTGGCTGAAATGAATTTAACCACATAAATTCAAGACTTCTGCTGAATGGCTAATGTGGCCTTGAAGACCCAGCTCCTCAGCATGGCCGGGGTTCACCAGCAACGTTTAATATCAGCACTTTTGTGTTATAATAGAGCCTATTAACAACAGTTGACTGACATTAGGTGTAGTCCGAGTAAGCTTCAATTAAAAAATATGCTGACTTCTCAAAAATTAAGAAGTGGTCCCACATTCACTGAGGGGAAATTGGAATAATTACTGTGGTGTGAGGAAACTAAGTCACTTGCCTAATAGACAGCAATATGTTTTCCCTGCCACAAAAGCCGGCAAATACATTATGATGCTGTAGCAATATTGATATTCATAAAATCTCATTAGGCCAACTGGAAATCAAACATTAGCCAATCGTGCTCCTCATTCCTACTTACAGATCAAAGTTAAATACAGGCGTTAGCCAGTTAGAAACAAAATTGAATTTGAGATCCGCATGGCTCTCATTAAGTAGCACTCTATTAGGCTGTGTTTAAGAAGAACAGCCCACAGGGAGCTTTTTCCAAACCAATGAAAAGACCTCCTTCCCCTATCAGTCTTGAAATACCATGCCTGTTCATTTAGATAAACACATTGGAAAGCAGTGTAGGCTTCCATTATCCTACCTCCTCTCCCCTGCTCTTTTCACCTGATGCTGTCTTTTCACAGCAAAATAGAAATCCTGTTGGAATCAAATGATCCTCATTTTCAAAGTAAACATCTCTACATTGTGCTCCATAGTACAGCCAGCAGCGATCCTCCTTGCATCCTTATTTCCGGCTCCTGACACGAGCTCTTAATTAAAAAGGAAGACGAGCAAATGGATTTGAACAGGTGTGAAGAGCACTCTGAGCTCCCATGCAGAGGAAACCACAGTTGAGTCCATTTGTACCCACATCAAGCTGGAGCCTGGGATAGAAGCCTAACCATGCTCTCCCTGGTGGCTAGGAAAGAGCCAGGGGTCTGTGAGACCATGCCTAACATTCCAATCAGCAGCAGCACAGGCACAGTGTGTCTCCCTTCATGCTGAGATGGCTCGCCACTTCTCCTACGTCATTTAGAGCCCACAGCAGTGGATGATGGCACAGGGTCAACAGGACAGAAATGACCCCTAGAGATGGACAGCTCTGAGCTAAGCTCAACCTCTGACTGTGTCTCCACAGTGTCATAGATACATGTAAGTACTAGTACGCACCACATATGTGCCATCTAGCTGATTTACACAAATGACAGCAAGCAGAGAGGAGTTGGTTTGATTTTGTTATACTCCTAAATTAGTAGCCTGAGAGAATCTGTTTTTAAAGACAAGGAAAAAAAATGGAAAAGAGAATCTGCTATGAGGGAAGACTCCAAGTCCCTCTGATTTCTCTGCTGTAACTACCAGTGGTGGTTACAGCAGCTTGGTACGGAATAGGAAACACGCAAACATGTCTCCAGAGCCAGCAGCACTTTACAGCACCACTGCGTGCTCCCCCTCTCATTGCATACACACATAAAAGATGGAAACTGATCAGAGAGACTCAAGAGCTGAACCCTAGAGCTCAGTCAACAACCGAAAGCTAGACTAAGACAAATAACTGCACCTGAGGAGAGCTCAGCTTAGAAAAGGATCCTCAACATTTGTGAGCCCATAAATCCATGCCCGGATTAATAAATGACTATTGAAAGAGGCAAATTTCCCACAGGGTAAAATTCCCAGTAATGACTGGGTATGTGTTGGCTGTGAGGCTGTGGCATGCAACTCAGTCATGCAAGCAATGGTTGTACATGGTGACTCTTTCCCAGATTCAAAGATGAGCCCCACTCCAGGGTCCATTAAAACACTTAACCACGATTTCTGTGGTATGGTCATTACAGCAACTTGAATGGGTTGTCAACAAATGTTTCACAATGAGCATTTGATAAGGCCATCCACCACTCGAGGCCCATCTCTCCCTACCATTCAACTGACTGGTGAAAGACCAGACTCCACAGCTGCTAAAGAGAGAAAGAAAGCTTCATAAACACCATGTGGCAGGTGGCACTCCCCACGATCTGATTCCAGCCCCAACAGTTCTCCACTGAGTGGTGGTGAAGGGTGACAAGTCTGTTAGTCCCTCACAGCTGGAGGTGGAAGAGGCAGCAGCTTCAGCTTGAGTGTGTCTGCACCCAGCAGGAAAGAGCTCCTAAAACTGCAATGTTAAACGCCTTGGGTATTGACAGAGCAATCCATGTGGCAGCTAAGTGGACATTAATGTACTATAAAGTACCTGTTGGAGCTGCACAAACGAAATTATTTTCCCTCCTACCTATCTACCAAGAGGGTATAATCTACTGAGGGGAGAAAAAAAATCTTGATTTTTAAATTGAGCTAAATCGCCATGTCACGACAGGGAAGGGGCCCAAGTGAGACTCTTGTTGGTGAAATGAAATGTTGTATTGAACTCCCGGGAGCTCCCTCAGTTCCCATCCCCACTACAACAAAGCCAGGGGTGGATCCCAGAGGCTCACACCCAAAGCAGAGACTTGGAGTTCAACTCTTCATCACTCAGACCCCCTTAGCACAAATAGCCACTTTCTGTTTCACAGAATCATGATGCCATCTCAGTTTTGCTAGGGACCTCTAAACCCATGGCTCCTTTAGTGCCTCATCCATCACTATAGCATCCCCGGCAACAGATTTTCTGCTTTTCATTGGGGCAAGGATCTCACTACCTATCAAGGTTCTGTCCAGGAATACCTCGCCCCACGCCATTCCGCTGATCTCACATCTTGATCTCCCTCCACTGTAGCTAGCTGACCTCTTTCCTGCCTGTGTTTATTATAAATTTACAAATGACTCCTAAGAAAGCCTTCTTATGGTGAGCAAGTCATTTCACAAGAGCCTCTCTGCTTCCTATGGAGCATAATATTAGCAGGAGATGCAGGTAATACTGTTTAGCATTCCATGGCTATGCAATGGTAAACTTTCTATCAGTGGCTCTTTGTTTAGAGTATACTATTTGAACTGGAATCCAGAGCTTTGTGTCTACTATACAAGCAGTCTATTGAGCTATAGCCCCAGATATCAACTCTCTTTTTAAGGTTGACTTTGAGTATGGAAAATACAATGACATTATATATACATACACATATATATACATATATATTATGTGTGTGTGTATATAGTGATGGAAAAGTCTTTGCTCTCTCTTGTTTCTCACTTAGGCACTGGATGAGGATTTCCAAAGCTCATGTGAAACTCATGTGCTCGTCTCATCTTCTGCACAGAGACAGGCACAGTGCTTCCCTTATGGGAAGGGTTCACAGCAGGCCAGGAAGTATCCTATGACTGTGTCCTAAGCGCATAGGGAGGACAGAGCAGAAGAATGCCTCCAAGCATCCGCTCCTACTGCAAAATCTACCCTCTCAAATTAGCAAAGAGGGTAAAAGCTGCTACTGAACCCCCAAGGCCTCCCAATACTCACTACAGCAGAACAAGAAACAAAAGAAAATGCCTGAAAACCCTTCTACCTACAAAGAAAGGGAGTGACTCATGAGGAACCCATTCATGTTTGAATGCATTTGTACACACGCTTGTTGAGTATCGAGGCTACTTTGAGGCATCACACACAATGAACCCCCTGGTTTTGTTACCCAACAGACTGGGGTCCACAAATCTATCTCCCTGCAGGCTTCTGAAAGATGAAAGCCTGGGAATGTGCTCACGGGTTGAATGCGAAAGGGATGAGCGCCTGGGGGTTTCCTTGTAATCTTCCCCTCTTTTGGAGGACCTTGTGTCCCAGCTCTGGCTTCTCAGTTTCAGCTTCTCAGTCCGTTTCTCATGGGCAGACAGTTTATCCGTTGAAATCAATATGTAGGAAATCAATAAAATGCAAACACGGCACTTTACCTTCGCTGGTTTAGACTTTCTCCCTGCAATCCTGAAAACACTGCAATGTTTCCTTCCCTCAGCCCCATGTGACTGAGAGGCCTCCATTTTCACCTTCCTAACACGCTCCTGGCGTCAATGTGAAGCCGCTTTAGAGATCAACTAAGGAAAAAACCCAGGGATCCTATGTCCTGGATTTGTGCATTCATTAAGTTTTGAGCTCTCCCCTTTGGTAGCTTTGAATTTCCCCCATTAGACCAACAGAAAACTGCAGAAGGACGTAGACGTGAACAGATTGGTGAAGCCTTCAGCCACCCTCACAGACAGCCTACAATGGCAGCAAGTTGACTGAACTGACTGTGCCTGCAGACCAGTGGTTCCCAGACTTCCTAATGCTGCAACCCCTTTATACAGATTCTCATGCTATGGATGTTATTTTCATTGCAGCTTCATAACTGTAATTTCACTATTGTTATGAATCATAGTGTAAATATCTGATATGCAGATGGTCTTAGGTGACCCCTGTGAAAGGGTCATTTGACACCCCCCCAGGGGTCACAACCCACAGGTTGAGAACCATGGCTGTAGGTACTCAAGCAAAAGGTTGATAGAGTGCCATGAAGCAGGTAAGATACTAACACTGTGGGTTGATCCAAGATATCATCAAAGCCCCCTTCAGTCCCAAAATTCTATTAGACTGGAGGTGGCAGATCCAGAAGATGGTATAGAAGCAGAACCATGGAAATAAAAGTTCACTCCCTGATGAATTTTGCAGAAATACTTAGAAAAGGCAGGCAGCCAAGAATCACATGAACTGAAGGCAAGGACATGGGGCCTGAGAGCATCAGCATCAATGGGACTCCATCTAAACCCAGCAGATCAATTCATCAGAAATACCAGTGTGTGGACAAAGACTACCTCTGTATGTTGGTTAGACATCTTGGTCAGAACTGGGTTCCAGTAACATGCCTGCCAATCATTCAAGTAGGAGATACCTTGGAGGATACATGGGACAGCATTTGAAAACTGGAGCAGACTCTGGTCCCTGCAAAGCTTTTAGTACATTGCAACTCCCTTTTATTAGTTTTTATTACACTGAAATGTCTAATTTTCTAGATCATCGTTATGGAAAGGAACTATCAGCTGTTCCCTGTCACGTCTAGCTTTCATGTCAACTTGACACACGCTAAAAGTCGTTTGAGAGGAGTATACCTCAGTTGAGGGAATGTCTCCATAAGATTGGGGTGTAGGCAAGCTTATAGGGCATTTTCTTAATTAGTCATTGATGTGGGAGGGCCCAGTCCATTGTGGGTGGTGCCTGGGTTGTTCTATATGTAAGCAGGCTGAGCAAGTCATAAGGAGCAAGCCAGTAAACAGCACTTTCCCATAGCCTCTGTATCAGCTCCCATCTCCAGGTTCCTGCCCTGTTTGAGTTCCTGCCCTGACTTCCTTCAATGATGAACAGTGATATGGAAGTGTAAGCCAAATAAATGCTGTCCTCCCCAAATTGCTTTTGGTCTTGATCACAGCAATAGAAACCATAGCTGAGACATCCTCCAACAACTATACTAAAGAGGGTGACTACAGAAAAAAATGCCAAGCTTTCTGTACCACAGAGCCAATTCATAGGACACCTCTTACATACTGTATCAATATGTGACTGAGGGGACTCCCAGGTAGACACGTTGTTACTGTAAGGAACAGTTGAATCGTAACTCTACATCAATCAGCATCTGGCATCAACAATGCATGAAACTCATTAGGTCCACTCTGACAGGGCTGTGTGGACTGGTCACTTTCATTTCTATCTCTTTAGAACCATGGGTCTTGAGTTCATACTCACTTTAAGCTTAGAAAACATTTGAGTGCCTTGAAATTTGGAGTTACGCCAACAACAACAAAAACCTCAATCTGTCAAAGAAATGTAGCCAAGCCACCCTGAGATGGTCATGACAGAGACATAGGGCACATCTGCTCCATACACCTGAGTCAACATGTCACTGCCCATAATGACTGGGTCATAATGCTAATTGCAGATCAAGGGCTACATGACTGGGATATATAACAGGATCAGCCATGCACTTGACTTAGTCCTGTGGATGAGAAAGAGACAGAAAATGAATCTTTTGCAGCCTCTTCTGCTTTACTGATATTTTCCAATTAAGCCAGACTCCAATCACCCGGGACAACCATCAAATACACAGACATGGGGACAGCTGTTGAATCGTCATCAGGAGGTCAGGCAGAAGACCACAGAGTCTGTACCTTAGCAGGCACTCCAGGTCATTCACAAGATCGAGCATGTTTGCAGACCTGTGGCATAATGGGCAAGCCACCAGTTGTTGACTTAGTTTCTCAATAAGCATTCATCAAAGACCTAGGATATGCCAAGACCTTCCTGAAGTCATGTTCCCCGGGTTCCCTTTCAGTCCTTCTGGCCTCTGTGTGATGTAGAGATGTCCATGCCTACCTTTTGGTGTTATTGTTTCAAGTTTCAGTCCGCATACAAAGTAGTGAATATCATTATGACTTTGTTTTCTTTTTGAGGCAGGGTGCTGTGTAATCCGGCTACCCTTATATGTGGTGAAGGATGACGTTGAACTTTGGTCCTTTAGCCTCTATCTCCCCAGTGCTAGCATTACAGGTATACACCACCACACCTGAGTTATACTGTGCTGGGGATCAAACCCAGGACTTAGGTTTCACGTATGTTAAGCAAGCACTCTACCAACTGAGCTACATCCCTAGCCCATGATATTTTCATACATCTGTAGTACTATACGGGGCTCATTCTCACCCTCACATCACCCATCCATCTTCATACAGACAGCAAAGTCGAGGGAGGAAAGAGAACTACTCCAGAATTCTAGCCCAAGCCTTAGGACTCCTCTTAAGATCTTTTTCCATGACCCTGGGGTTGCCTTGGGAATCTAAATCACACTCTCATGCAACACTCCTAAACCAATAATCCAGGTTTCCATTTGAGACTCATCATGTGATCTTCCCAGACTAACTGGGACATGCCTTTCATGGTTGCAAAAAGCAGCTGCCTTCCAGATAGGATGCCACGGGCTAAAGATGGCACTTTGCCCAACACGTGGCCTCTTTAGACATCCTGTGAAAATACCCTAAGAATGTTCTTACAAAGTGTTTATTTTCTCGGGTAATACTAAATACAAATGTTGTCTCTCTGGAATCTTACAACACGAAGTCTAGCATAAAACTTTATAAAAGTAACTGCTGCCTACACACAGCTTCCTAGAGAGGCCTGGCTATATATATCATTAGTTCACAAGCTTCACTGTTGGGTAAAAATGCCATTAGGAAACATATCATTTACCCAATAGACAGAAATGGACCCCAAGAAGCTCTTCCAGTCTAGCAGGTAATTATGGGGAAACCCTGTATTATTTACTGGAAAAGATGGAAGGCCACCCTGGGAGGCAGGAAGCCCTCCCCCCCAACACCACACACACACTTTTCCATATAAGAGAAGATTCTCATTTGTTGTTGAGTTCATTCTGATTTCTGGTGACACTTTTTTATCTTTCTGTTGCTTTTCTCAAATTGTGCATATAGCAAATGGCCTCGGGTTATGCATAAATAATGAATATTAAAATTCCCTTGAATCCCATTTACAAATCTACCTACTGGAAGAGAATGTATAACCCCCAGAATCTCATTCATTTCATGACCACATGGATGACAACTAACACAGGCAGCTGATAGGGTCCTCTCACCTCACAGAGTCTTTGGGAGTGGAGGATCCAGAATCACAGGCAACTGTCTCACTGTCAAGGGCAGCCACACTGGGAGTCACAACTAAAACACGATGAGTAGCAAGGCTTAGCCTTCACTGTACACATTTGGAGTATTAAGATTTTCTGAGCTAAGACGTTTTCTTCTCTGGTCTCTAAAAAAACCACTACTCTGAGCTTTACAACTGTAGAACAGCTAGAGAGCATAGCTGTGTTCCCAGGACCTACTTTAGTTTCCGGAAGTCTTGGGATGTGCAATGGGTGTGTGCACACACAGCAGGTCTCCACTTCCACCACTCTGGCATCCTACAACTTGGTCACTTTTTTTCTCACCCTTGTCCCTAACACAAGCACAGCATAGACATTGACAGAGCTACCTTTTAAACTGGTGGTTTCTTTCTTTTTAGAAATTGCTGCAAATGACTTATTTGACCTATGTAAATACAAATAGTCTTTATTTCTTGTGTTCTTTCTAGTTTCCTAAAGTCCTGTCAATAAAGTAAAAGTTGTAATGTAAGGCTAGGGGTATAGTTTGGGGGTAGAGCACCTGTCTAGACGCATGTGATGTGAAAAGCCTGGATTCCATCTACCAGAACTGCAAAATTCGTACTACTAATGCATAAAAATATATAAATAAGAGTTTTCTTGGAAGAACATGTAATGCAAGAAGCAGCTGCAAAGGTAGAGTAGGGTAAACACAAGCCATGAGGTACTGTTTAAAGTAGAAGAGGTTTGTGACTATTAACAGTAGAGCAGGATAGCATGAAAACAGAAAACAACTTAGGCGCGATGCTACACTCCTATAATCCCAGCACTTGTGAGACAGAAGCAGGAAGAACAAGAGTCCAATGACAGCTTTGTCTATACAACAAGTCAGAAGATGCTGTCTATACCCCTGCCCTGGCCTGTAGCAGAGGAGGCTTTGTTTGCTAGGAGAGGGTTGATAGCAAAGTCAGGATTCAATGATCTCTATGTGAGTTTCTGTGGTGCACACTCCCACAAAGAAACACATACTGGTCCTCACTATGAGCACCCTACTTATGAAATAGGAAAAATGTGTCATCAGGGTGCTGACATATGACTCTAGAGGACTAATAAAACTATTTCAAGTAATTTTGACCTCTCCACTGCCTCTAAATACTTCTGAGTTTTCATTTGTAGACAAGGAAATTGGCTGACGTGTGCAAGGATGCAAAATGTAGATTCTTTTCATTTTCTGTGATTGTTGTTTACATAATCTGATAAGGATGTGTAAGTGTAAACAAAGAAAGAAATAAAAGAAAAAGAAATACATACGGAATCTGTTCCATTGAAAGTGTGTTTTCCATAGACAGGAAGTACATGGTCTTATGCTGGATACACCTTTGTGGGGCATGGGGAAGAGCCAAAGGCCAAAGTGCTCTTATTTGCCGACTTCCTCAGAGAAGACCATGTCAGATAAAGAAGAACGGTAATATTGAGGTTGGACCCTTCAAAACCCACATGTTAAAAACAGAACTGAGGCAAGGAGTAGAGCCTGGAGAGGAAGGCTCAAAACAGGGACCACAGGCGAACACCTCAGGTCACTACCAATATGCCAACCACTCCGCTGCCTCAACACCAGTCAATCAACTCCTGCAAGGTGGGGTTTGGGCAGGGTCTTCAGGCCACTGAAGAATTTGGGGGCATCTCAGTGCCTAGCTAGTTAACAGGCATTTTGAGATAAGTGACAAGACACTAGTTACACATCTGTACGGAGTTTGCCTCCAGAGGGAGTGTGCCAGCAGAGAAAGCAGTCATTATCATGACCACTGGGACATCTTGGGACACAAATAAGAAGTGAGACATGAGTAAATACCCCTCATGCAGGATTGCATAGGTTGCATTCCTAGGGAATCATCTACAATTCTGAAAGTTGTGTCCTGGATTGGATACCTGTGCTCCACAAACCACAAGCAGGGAAGCCTCGGGGGCAAACAGTGGGAAACAGTCTTGGCAGGAGGATTTGGGTTAAAGGGTGGCCTCTAAAAACATATATACATGAGGCACCACTGTCCTCTCTCACAACACATTCATTTTATTAAGCACTCTCTACTTGCAAGTCCCTGAGATTTAAAGGAACACCGAGTCCACACTTTCCAGCGTGCATAGGAAGAAAAAGGAGCAAAGAAGTCCATTTGCTAGAGGGTGCATGCTATTTTGGTCTGTGTTTATACTTTAAAACAATGTGTGCAAAGGGTTAAAACCACAAGTTCTAGATGGCACTTTCCTGTTAATGGGGTTTCTTTTACCTGTGTTACTCAAATTACACCATAAATGTATGTGAGGCTATATAGTCGGAGGAGGGAGGAAGCACAAAATGTATTGAGTCCTTCCTTGGAAGAGCTAACTAATAGTTTGAAGACCTTTATTATTATTCTTTTTAATCTGACTTTGGACAACAACACAGCATGCTCTCCAATCTTACTAGAAGTAGTTAACTGTAGGGGGGAAAAGTTGAATATTTCTTGGAGAAGATTGTCCATTTCTACCTGCTAATGCACACTCTAAAATGACCATTTATATGCACAATCATTTACCTGATGCATAATACTTAACTCGAAAATTATCACTAAGAGGTACTGCCAGCACCCACATCGGAGCACAGGGTTTGGTGCGGATGCTAAAGTGTTTCTACGGATAATGAGGCACTCCAGAAAGTGCCCTTTGTTAGACAATAAAAATAAATGATTTCAAAAGCCATCAACCGGTGACGAACAAATACATTTTATTGCAAAGCTGTTGTAGATTTGGAGGGTAAGCTCATATTTCACTACAGTGGGTCTGCTTTCTCTCCTGTTTTTGTTTCTTTTTTAATCACAAGCTACTCAGCATTTGCGCCATTTGCTTATCTTCCTTTTATTAATAATAAAAGAGCCTCTGCCATTTATGGGGTTGTTCTTTGCACTGGAAGTAGGCTAAGTGGTTCGTACTCGTGGCGTGTATTTTGTGACGACTTCTCCTTGTACCACAGCTATGACAGCTGAAGGGCTAGTACATCACCACCTTGTTACCCACAATGATGCTAAGGCCTGCGGAAGTGACGGAAGTGACTTGCCCAAGGTGATGTATTAGCCAAGTGGTTGGAAGAGACTGTGAAAAATGGCCATAATACTGCCCTCCGCAATAACCTCCCCGCTTTGCAATGCAATTTCAGCAGCATTCATCCAACCTGGCCATGCCACTTGCTTTGATATACCCATTTGTCCAAAGAAGCATTGTGCCAGCTCTGGAGTCTTTGGTTCTTTCATGTCACAAGAAGAAGCCCAGACATGTGGGCCTATCATCTCCTTCAACACAGGGGACGCCTAGCCAAGAGTCAAGTGAAAATCTACCTAACCAACCACCAGCTACCTAAAACTCTGTGCCCGCACCCAGATAAAACAAGACCAGACTGCAGAACCATAAATTCATGAGAGACATAAGATACTATTTTAAGTACTGAATTTTTGGATAGTATGTTACACAGCAAGTGCTAGCTAATACATGTCACTGCTGAAAGCGAAGTTGCCTTGTATGTTTTATTTCTTACAGAAAATATCTAGAACTGATTTGTAATTAAAAGCCAAAAGTTGGGAACAGGTGAGTTAAAGTAACATAAAAATATAAAAACACATTACTATTTGATTTAAATAATCAGAGTGCTCTCTGTCTCTATCTCTGTCTCTCTCTCTCTGTCTCTCTCTCTCTGTCTCTCTCTCTCTCTCTCTCTCTGTGTGTGTGTGTGTGTGTGTGTGTGTGTGTGTGTGTGTGTGTATTACAAGGACCATCCTGTCATTTTACCAAAGAGTGATGACTCTAGAATTTACCATTATTCTTGCCCTCTATAATTAACTTTTCTTTACATTGAGTGACTGCACCTACTCTGGCTACAAGCCCAGTTTGATCTTTGAAAACACAATGAGCATGAAAAGAATATTTGCTGCCATTTATATACAACAACACTACAGTTTAATGAACATTGCATTAAACCAATATTCTTTGAATCCTATTCATTTATACATCATTGATATGACTTTTGCCAATATACAAAGTAAGTACCTATATTATTTTAATTCAGTGAATGTTTTTCTTTAAATAAAATTCAATTTGACTCCTACATCTCACTCTGCCTAATCTTAAGCAGTAACCATGAGATAATTTTATTTTATAAAGTAGTTGTAATTTAGACATTGCTTAAAACTTCAAAGTGTGTGTATTTATCTATGTGCCATTTAAAATCACTCACTGGGTTTCGGACTTAGAAATGCTGCTTCAGCCATGTTTGGTGTCCTTCAACTCCTTATACTCCCAAGACTTCCCAGGCCTTTCTCAACTGTAGGGAACTCAGGTAGTGAGAATAACTCACTGGTTACTTACTTTAGCCATGCCCAGCTGTGCTAGTTAGTTTGCATCGTCAACTTGACCCAGTACAGAATCACCTGGGAAGAAAGTCTCGTTGTGTGATCATTTGGATCAGGTTGGCTTGGGGGCATATCCATGGTGGACATTATCTTGGCTGTATTACCTGATGTGGGAAGATACAACCTCAAAGTGGATGGTACCATTCACTAGGTTTGGGTCCTGGATATCTTAAGACTAGAGCAGTTAGGTTTGCATGCATGCATTTCTCTCCTACTGTGTGATGTGACTAGCAGTTCCAGTTCCTGCCTGACATCCCCACAGTGATGGGCTGTCACAGGGAAGTGTGAGCCAAACGAACTATTTCTCTTTCTAAGTCGCTTTTTTGGAGGTGTTTTATCACAGCAACAGAAACAAAATCAGGATACCTGCCATCTAAAGAATTGTGTGTAACTGTAACTGTGAGTCCAGAACGACTCTCCACTGGCTAGTACTCATGAGCTGAGAGGCCAACTTGAAGTTGGGCATAGTAAATGTCACTAGGTCCTCTGATGACTCTCTGGCCAGAAGACTGTTTCTGACTGATAATTCCCTATCCACATGGGCCAGAAGATAACTGTGCAAATGCTGTTAAACTATTTCCAGTCAGCCACTGCATTCTAAATGCATTCCATCCTCAACACAAGCTCTTAATCAGGGGCATTGAAAGCCATTGTCCCCGTGTCATTTAAAAAAATCACATTCAAAACTCAAGATGTTACCCTCTGGGACAAAATCATCAACATGTGTCACACACACACACACACACACACACACACACACACACACACACACAAGATAACTGCCTCCACCTTCGGGAACACATTTTTGTCCCTTCAAATATTGTCCACAAAAAGTATCAATAAAGTGCTCCAACTAAAGTAAATGTTCTCCATACTCACTGGTTGAGGACTGAGCCCAGGGCATCACACATGCTAGGCTAGGTTAAGTGTTCTACTACTTAACTATATCCACATCCCTCAGAAGAAATCTAAACTTAGTCAAAATATTGGACAAAATGCACTGTGCTGTCTTTGAGAATAGCATGGTTCACTGAAGTGAAATATTTTTACCAATAGTCAAAGATGCCTGTAACCAGGAGGTATTATAACTAGGAAGTAAGAATCATAAGCAGGGGGTACTTATAGGTTGGTATCTAGAAGAAGAATCAAGAAAAAAGTCACTGTAGACCTGAAGACAGGAGTTCAGATCCTCTCTTGGTGTCTTCAAATGTTGTCTAAGTGTCCTGGGTAAATCGTTGGACTTCTCTCTTACTCTGTCTCTAATGGCCACATATTTATGGTAGTGACAATAGTCGTCATGTAGCTGTTCCTGAATATTAAGAGAGCTGATTTATCCAGACCTCTTAGGAAAGAGCCATCCATGTACTAAGAATCACTAGCCATTGCTGTTGTGGGTAATTCTGAGCATGCTTCTTATAAACAGCAATATAGGAAATCTGCACTGGATGCCACGGGCTCTTTTTGCCTCCACAGCCTCTCCAGTTCCTTGAAGGAAGGTCTGCGAATCCTGCAGGTTAACTAGGTACAAGTGGAGTGAAGATAAGAGGGGATCCATACAATAGATGTCAGAATGAAAGTTCTGAGACACTCTGACAAATAGAAACTTGGGCACGGAGCCAAGGAAATTTCATTTACCAGGGACAAAAGTAAACTCCTATATGATCAACTGCAATTGTGTGAGGAAAATTTTGCTTCAGTGCGTCTATTTGGCCAGATGCAGGCGGAAGAAACGGCAGTGAGAACAGCTACCAAGACCTCACCACTAGAAAATACAGAGCTCCGTTTTCCATGGCAGAATGTATCCAACATTCTCCGCACTGACAAGATCTGGACTGTTGTTACATGATGCTCGGCTCTCAGCACCATATCCAAAGAGGAGTAAGATGAATGAGAAAAGGCTGGAATCAAGACACCTGAAAAGGGACTCAGACTCGTGGGGAAATCCCTGCAGAGCCAGAAAGTCAGATCAGTCAGTACTGCCAAGCACCCAGACATGCCTGGCATGGCGGAGCACAAGGAGTGGTAAGGTACGATAACTGAGCAGCAAGCACCTCTGTCCCCAGCAAGCCAACACTCACACGACCCAGGAAACACCAGTGACATCAGACTTGGAGAGCTAGAAAGGGAAAACTGTTCCTGCGATGCTAAGGAGGCAACTCCAAGCAGAAAAGCTACAAAGGGGACCAGATAGAAATAAGGATGAAGGGACAGGTTTCATGTGAAGCATTTGTCAAAACGCATTGGGTAGATTGAAAACTGGTGATAGGAATGACACCCACCCAAGGAAAAGTCCTCAAGGAGTTCCCAAGTGTTGGGCTGCTGGACACATCCTGCACCATGAAGCCTGCCCTGGCAAGTAAGAAGTCTTATCAGCCCCATTAGACAGGTAGGGACACTGAGCCCTCAGGGTGCTTAGAAAATTCCCTGTGGTCATATTAATTACAAGTTAAAAAGATGCTGGCTGTGGACCAGGCAGTATGGCTCCAAAGCCTGAGTGCTTCCCATTCTTGTCCCCCAACACAAAGACGCATCTTATTTACATGGAGTGGCGGAGAAGAAGGCAGAAATGCATCCAAGTTTGCATGCCTCTTCTTGGCCTTGAGAGGAGCCGGTGAGAGGCACGAGGCCTTGTACATTTGTAGCACCCTGCACTAGCTTCTCGTGAGGGTCAGTTCTGTTCACAAAAGGCTTTCAGTGAGGGGGACTCACTTCTATGATACAGAATAATCTTGTGTGAGGGGTTCCTTCCTGACCCCTCTCTTTATTTCTCACTTCGTTGACGTTATAAACTACATCAGGAACATGTAAGCATAAAAGGGATCTGTTTCTGATGAAAGGGAAAATCCAGGAGTCTCCACAGTGCCTCACCTGGAGAAAATGTTTCTGAATGAAATGGTACTGGAGTCTGGGTGCTAGGAAATGTTCACTCTGTAAGCTGAAGAAAAGATACAAGACCTAAGTACATGAGTATACCATAAAAAAACAAAACAAAACCACTTTCTCACCCCTACTGCTACCCCTCCATTCTTCTCTTTGCTGTTCTCATTTTTTGAAAATACATTTCATCGTGAGTGTAGGAGCAGATTTGGTCACCTTCTACCTGTGTCCCAAGTGAGTTGTGGTATCTTAGTGACTTAGTCTGCATCAGCTCACTCCTTATTCTGAGACATCTTCCATGGTGGTCCCTGAAATAAGATCTACAGTCTCTAACAGTTGAGAGCAGTGCATATCAAAACGCACAGGGCAGTTTGTAGCATCCGGTACAAAGAAGAGTAGAACGTCTTCCATGTCCAGAGAATGTCTTCCATGCTTAACTGCAGAGCTGTGTGAACACATCTTACATTTGTCCAGGAACAGTCAACAAAGAGCATTCTAAAAGAAAAAAAAAAAAAAACCCTGCACTTCATGGCTGCCATGTGTCCAGCTTTCTCCTTTTTAGTTCTGTCCTCTGCTATTAGGAGTAAAGTGTAATGTTAGAAAAGTACTGATAAAGCACCTGAAGTCAATGATAAGAATTCTAGGAAGACAATGGACTTGGAGCCAATGCAGACGACAATAGTAACAGCAGCTAACGATGATCAAATACCATATGTTGGCACTGTCCTATGCAAGTCATACAGAGCTTGCTAGTTGTGTTTTCCCCAACTTGGTAGTTAGAAAACTAATTTCTAAAACTGACATGCAGTTACTGGAAAAGTCAAAGAACAGTCTGTTTTCAGGTCAGGCAGATACAGCCCATGGTAAGCATTGAAGCTTCCTTTTTTTTTTCTCGTCCACGTCCCACATGGCTCTTCTAAGATCTTTGAAAAAGTGTGTCAGAAATTAGTCAAATACCCTTACCATGTATTTGTGGTTGGTGTGTTAGTTTTTCCAAAATCAATCTTATCCGGTCACCATGATAAAAAGAGCCTCCATGGGTGCTTACAGAGACTGAACTGACAACCAGGGAGCCTACATGTGACTGACCTAGGCACTCTGCATGTGTGTCACATTTGTGTAGCTTGGTCCTCTTGTGGGAGTCCTAACAGTGGGAACAGGGGCTGTCCCTGACTCTTTTTACAGGCTCTTGGAACCCTACTCTTCGTGCTGGGTTGCCCTGCCCAGCCTTCATGTATGGGGAGGTGCTTAGTCTTGCTGCATCTTGATATGCCAGGTTTTGTTGATGCTCACGGGAGACCCGCCCTTTCCCGTACCGAGACAGAGGGAGAGTGGACTGGGGGGTGGGAACAGAGAGAGGCTTGGGAAAGGGAATGGGAGGAGAGAAAGGAAACTCTGGCTGGGATATAAAATAAATAAATGAATAAATTTATTCAAACATTTAAAAAAAAAGAGGAGCCTCCTCAGGACCTTACCTGCTGTTTTGCACCCAGTAGGTGCTCAATAAATGTCAGCTGAGTGATTGATGCCCACCCTCCGTGCCAGCCTCATCCTGAGCCAGATGCAAGTGATCATGCTCATCTCCCCACTGGTGACATTTCCCCTGTGTCATGTGACACCTTTTTGTCCTTCAGTAACTTGAAATTGCAACAAGACCCAAGAAACCTAGAATGAAGTACTAGAGCCCAGTCTAGGCCCAATGTGCCAGCCAAAATTGTTATTAGGCGCAAGAAATGGCATAGCCCAGAAGGGAAATGAAGAAAACACGGAGTGCAGTTTTAAAAGGTGGGGGTGGGGGTAGAGAAAACAAGGGAGCAGAGAGGGAATGGGTAAGAAGAAGCAGAAACAGCCATGCAAGTCACCGAACCGGAGAACTTCTTAAAGGTCCCGGGCTCCAAGCACAGGGAGTCTGCTCACTGTCTACCAGGTGTAGAAGTTTAATTATGATTTTAACAGTGTGTTTGAGGAAAGTGCTGACACTGATCTATACAATTACTCTCCTCAAACACAGACATTTTGCCTCTGTTTTCACACATGTAAAATGAAACCATCAGACGTACCCAATGTTGACATTTTCCCTCATGAAATACCAGATATTTTCTGAAACGGGAGTAATTATGTCCTTCACCACCCTCCACAAAGAAACTCAACCTGTCACAGTGTAATTTCAAAATCATTAAAATTCTTAAGTCAGAGACCAGAGAAACTGAAAGGTGAGTAGTTTTCTCATCTGAAACCCAAAGGCTAAGTCTTGCTTCTGTTTATAAAGTCAAGCCTGGAATTTTCCAAAAGCACTAATTGAGCACATCACCAGTACCCCAGAAGTGCTCTAAGCACAGGCGATCAATACATGCCACCTTTCACTCTCAAGGGCAGAGGTGTTGGCTCTGCATTCTCCCCCCTCACCAGGCCAAAAAGAAAGTGCAGCGTTGCCAACATTCAGAATGAAGATTGGGCTCATTGTATAGGTGATTTATTACATGTTTATAACTGGGCAGAATAGATTTTCTTTTAGTTAGGAGTATTGCTTTCTTTGGCGGCTTCAGAATTTACCTTTTTCCTCTCCATTAAAGCAGTAAAAGTGTTGCCGGGATGAAGAATCATCCCCGGGTCAGAGTCTATTTACAGATATTTGAGGGTGTGGAAAGAGGAGAGATGCGAGAAGCAAATCCTCAATTGGATCTTTGGTTACTCACATACAGCACGTTCAATCTGAATGCTCGTGAACTTACTTACGGCTTGGTGATAGTTCTTCCCATGTCGCAATTATCAGCTGCATAGACTATACAGATGCTAGAAACTGGCCTTTTGTGAAGTAGTGAGTGGGGGAAACATAAAGGAGGGAGTGACTGTGGAGGAGAGCAAGAGACACAGGAGACCCCCTCCAGGAAGACTAGCAAGATAGAAGAGCACCATTCCACCCCGTGTTTGGAATTCAAGGAGACTTCTTCAAGTCCAGTGATTTAGACTCACGCACCCCAATACATGTTTGGGCTTCACATATCCCCACCAGTCACCTAACGTAGCAGTGTTTCTGGTGATCCATCATACAGAATAGGAGTTCTTCTAGATTAGACACCTTGGTTCACGCGCATCATGTATCACATCCGCCCTGGATGATCTTAGGCAGTTTATCCACATTTGCTGTGTCTCCGTGACCTTCTCTATAAATATAGCATAGTAAACAGAGTTGTTAGATCATCAACTGAGTATGAAATCAGGGGAAGAGTTTCCAACAGCACAGTCTGTAGGGAGAGCTTTGCTAACATCCATTTCTCCTACTCGCACTTCCTGGGTCAATACAGTCACTGACAATAGGTTGCAAGATAGTGAGGACCCAAGTTGAGCCACCTTAAAGCACATGCTTCTTTGCAAGAGGACAGAATTGTTCTTCCAACCCAGGCGTGGGACTGCCAAAGGAAGAGAGCGACTAACTGCTAACAAAAACTCCTCTCTCTGCGGTGACCATTGAGACTACTTACACAAATGTGGCAGCGGTGTTTTTAAGATCAGTATTGAGTTGTAGGAAAGCTGAGTCCGTGTTTTACTTTTCTTTTTATTAATTGGCAAACAGTGCAGAGGGGACAGTGTGACTAGGGCTCCCATTGCCTCTTAAGGGACTTTTGACTTTTAAGAAAATAAGATACCATAAATATGAGTCATGCTTGCCTATACACCGTAAGATAGTACCACTGGACATCTGCAAATATGCTCATTGCCTGAAAATGATGGTGGTACTAGCAGTGTGATACTCAGGGCAGAAATTCATTGAACAATTTTTATACTGCCAATATTTAAGGGACTTTTTCCTAGAATAGCTCATGTATTTTTCATGCCCACTGACAAGGTGTGGAGTTTTTTTATAGCCAATATACAGGTGAGAAAACCGAAATGCTAAGGTTTGTCCACAGTCATATTGCTAGCCTATGCTGATGACTCCAGAATCTTCGCTCCTGACCGCCACATTAAATCTACCTTCAACATTATCTGAAACTAAAACCAAGTGGGTTCTACCACCAACAGGGTGTTTTTAAATGTGTTTATCTTCATCTGGCTTAGGTTGCTTCACATCTTGAATTCAATGTCTTCTTCCAAGAATGAAAAGCTTTCATGTTAGATATCTGCCAAGGTCCCCTTCAGATCAATACTTATGGGATGTATGCATTTGTCCTTCCAGCCATCCATCTAGCGCGTCATAACTGCACGTTAAGCATCTGTTATAGTCTAGGCACTGTGGTGGTGGTCTGTGCAAAGAAAGAGAAAAAACACAAAGGAGGGGGAATAGGGTCTGTTTCCCACCTTATTAGAACTCAGGGTCTAATAGAGAAGGTGGGGAAAAAATAAGCACAAAAAAGGGCAAGGCTTGGGGTCCCTTAGAAGAGAATAGCATGAAGGACTTCATTAGCCTGGGGATCTGCTAAGGATGGCATATTTAAAATAAGACCTGAAAAAGGTGCAGAGTGTGAATGACTTTGGAGCAGTCAGCCCTAAATGGGATGAGTTTATCACCTCCTTCTCCTCAAGGTCCAGGGATCTATGCAGAAGAGGAGGCAGAAAGACTGTAAGAGGCAGAGGTGATGGAAGACTCTTAAAAAAAAAATGGCATCTACCAGACACCATAGGACTGATCCACAAAGGAACTCAGAGACTGTGACAGCATAAGACTGTCACAGGTTCAAACCAGCCGAAATCCAGCACTGAGAAGGGGAAGTAGACAAAAATCCCACTCCTGACCAAAGGCTGTTTGCAATTGACAGCTGATGGGAAACGGAAAATTGTTTCTCTCCAGTGGAGTGAAGCTGGGTATAACAACCACACTCCAGGACAGGGCCTATGCCCAGGAGTAGGTGGCCAACCCAAAACAGACTGCAAAATGTTTTGTGTGCTTTATTTTGTTATGGTTTGGAACTTTTTGTCTTTGGGTTTTATTGTTTGTTAATTTTCTTATTTTTGATTTTAAGAACATGAATTTGAGTAGTTAAGGAAAGTAAGGATGATCTTTGAAAGAAAGAATATAATCAAAATATATAAAAAATTAATTAAATCAGAATATAATGTTTTTTTTTAAATTAATAAATAAGGCCAGGAGAAAGGCTAGAAGAGGGTAAATTAAATTGTGTTAGAAAACATTCCGCCGGGCGGTGGTGGCGCACGCCTTTAATCCCAGCACTGGGGAGGCAGAGGCATGTGGATCTCTGTGAGTTCGAGGCCAGCCTGGTCTCCAAAGCGAGTTCCAGGAAAGGCGCAAAGCTATACAGAGAAACCCTGTCTCGAAAAACCAAAAAAAAAAAAAACATTCCATGTGAACCATGTGAAAGGGAATGGCATGTACAAAGGCCTGAGGTTGGAAAGACTCTGGTGTTTTCCAGAACGTAAGACAAATCAGTGTAGCTGAGGCACAGTGAACAGGGTCATTCCAGGGCTGTCACTCCTGTGAGGCCATTCTTCATTGCCTCCACTACAGCCGAGAGCCCTAACTTGGCCACTGCTAGCTCTGACATCATCCCCGGCATGGCCGATCATTTTACCCCCACTTATATTCACAAGGTCAGAAGCACCTTGCAAACAACTTACCTAATCAAAGTCATTTTCGTGTTTTCCTTTCTTATATATAGATGACAGACAGAATCCCAGCCACCCCCACCAACCCTCTCCCACTGCCCCTTGTTCCATTTGCACGGCCCTGAGCTCCCCTCCGCAGCATTTCACCTGCAGCTCTGTGCCTTCTGCCATTTCCTGACACCCTCTTCCCAGGCACAACTGCTCTGTGCTCCATTTCTGCATGTCTCTGCCTTAGTTACAGTGATGAGGATTAGTGGAGCCAGTCACCAATTATTTGCTAGCATGGGGCCTTGTTAAGGAGAGTATCCTCAGTTAGCATGAGGCTGTGACTCCACTGGGCATCCCAGAGTTACAGAATATTTGCAAGAATCATCAACCTTTGGCCACAGCAGTCCAGCCTGCAATGAAGTCACAATATATGGGTGGCTACCAACGTCAGCTCATAGACACATCAGGAATCTAGGTAGTCTATTGAAAATGGTGAGAATAAGTATTATTTGTGAGTTCTATCTGGTCCCCAGGTTCTAATCCTTTAAGATCTAAAAGTAAACTGTGAAAAACCAGGTGTGATAAAGACTCACTACAGGTCTCTACGGCCTGAGTGGGCTCTTTCAATCCTACTACCCGATTCTTTTAGAGATAAAGGCGCATTCCAACCATGCTCAGCTATCCTCTCCCTGAGTCCAGCACATCTCCCACTGCTTGGTGGAAATTACCTGCCCCTCCCCTTTCTCTAGAGGAAGATCAGATTGTCCTCTTCTGAAACCCCTACACTAGAGAGCAGAGCAGGTTTAAACACTGTTCCCCTCTATAAATCGGGCCATCTCAGTGGTTCAGACTGAGAGACCCACACAGCCATCCCCCTGTGTCTGCGCATGACAAAGCTACAGGGTCTCACATTGGTGAATAAAGAATTCAACGTTGCGCGTTTTCTAAGCTGAAGTTACGTCTCGTGTCAGTGGAGCCAAATTCAGCTTGGACATGAATGAGGGAAGAGAAATAACATCCAACCTCCAGCAGGTGCCAGGTACTAGGCCAGGCGTTTTATACATCCAATCCGTGAACTGTCTTCAGAGAGATGCATTAACTGGAGCCCTGCTATGCAGAGAAGTAAACTGAGGCTCTAAGGAGTGATTTGCAAGGGGTTACATAGTTAGCAAATAGCAGACTTTGGAGCAATGCCCAGGCCTGTCTCACTCCCAGGCCAATGCTTTGCCCATTATCCCATAATGTCTCGCCTTTGCATGCTTTCTGGACTCCATTTGTTGTGATTTTCAGTGGCTTGGATGGATTGTGCACTTGGAAATCCACCAAAAGCAGATCCTACATCTTTAGCAATCCACATAAATGTGAGGCCGAATTCCAGCCATCTTTTTAACAAGAGAATTCTCCAGCTTACACAATGGGGCTTTAAGAAAGAGAGAAGAAAAAGTAGAAAGGAAAAGTAAAAGGCAAAAAGGCATCTTCCCTCTCAGAGCAGGCCTGTGGGATGAGGATGTCTGTGGGTAGCCACAGCTGTCAGGGGCATTTCTGCTGATTGGGAGAACGATGAGGTGACAAAGTCAGTGTATAAAGAATGTCATTCATTGGTTCATTCAGCAACTAGCAGTAAGTGCCTCATTGGCACATAGCAAAGCATTATGGGGCGGACAAAGGAGCAGAAAGCTTTTTCCTCAGGGAAAACATAAACTGGCACACCTCAGTAGAGAGCACCAGGTGACCTTTCACCTCACCTTTTTGACACAATCACTAGCATTTCTTCCTCATTTTCTACCTCTTTCTTGCATATGCTTTTAGGCTTACTTCCTTGCCTCTCTGGCAGATTTTGAGTAGAGCAAGCATTGTCCTGGAGATGGCAGAAATGTGTTGGGTCCCATGCCAGCTCTGTAATGCTCTAGTCCTTTGGCCCTGAGTCAGTCTCCAGGCCTGCTCACTCTCCATGTGCTCATAGGTAAAAGCAGTGTACGGATCCTTGTCTCAGAGGTTACATGGGGCTAACTGAGATGATAGCCTGTGAAAGTCCCTTGAAAATAGTAAACTCTTAGAGAAAATGTACGGTCACCACCAGTGTTGATGTTTAGCGGAACAGAAAACCCTGCCAACTGACCGTTTTGAATCTCTTTGGATCACCTCTGTCTTAGCAGAAAGGAAAATCAAGACAAAGAACACTGAGTTCGCCCCCAAAAGGACGGCATTGTAAGTCTACTGTGAATAAAGAGCACAAATTATATTCAGCATGATATAAGTAATGACATATCAATTAACTGTGTCAACAAGGTCTAAAAATATGCAAATTACTGTACTTCAATTAGAAAAATCTACATCCTTGGAGAATATTGTAAATCAGGAAATTTGGGAGACATTAAGAGTAATCAGGGAGGGAAAAGCATGTACTTGTTGCCGTATCCTATTTTTACACATACATAATGAAATAATTACAGCCACACTGTATTTATGCCTCTGCAAAAATATTAAAATCTTAAGATCTTTACAATGGTAAGTTAAATCTGTATTGTGTTTTCAGACAACATTAATTATAAGAAAAAGAAATCTATTATCATTCAATATAAGTAAGTTGAAACCAATTTGGACATGTAAATTAGAAATGTGGTTTTTCTCAGTGCCAGAACATTAAGAAGGAGAGAGCTCGAAGAGACTTCTAGATCAATTACCACTGAGTCTATAAATGCAAAAGCTTAAGCGTATTTAGGTTGTAATGCAAATTTAAGGATGTTTAGCAACTTTTCTCACAAATATCCAACTATCTGGTGTACCCTTTTCTGGTTTTCTCTTTTTAAAACGCAGGAATTCCTCTGTTTGGGATGTATTTGTCCTTACTGAGCTGGTCCCTAGTGGTAAATCTTGAGTAGATAACTGGAGGTGAGGCTGGGAACAAAGAGGGCAGAACAGGGTCTTCTTGACTTGGAGGCTCACTGCAGTAACACCAAGTGGGCCCTCACTTTGAAATTCAATTTGCATCCACTATACAGACTTCAGAAGGGTGCAGGAAGAGACTTTGAACAGCAGCAGCTCACCTCTTTCCCCAGCCTTCTGGAAGTGCCTCCTTGCAGGGAATACCCCATGCTGAGACCCCAAAAGGACTGATCTGTTTTACTTCCATTAATTGGAAGCTGTGTGAGGTTTCATCAAGACCTGAAAACCTAACTCTAGAAAGATATTTTCCTGACAAGTTCCCACTTCCAGGCAGGTTTCCACGCAGAGAACATCATTCATAGATCGTTGCTGAATCATGGGGTATGTGTGTCTGTCTGCCTGCCTGCCTGCCTGCTTGCCTGCCTGTCTGTCTGTCTGTTTTTCTCTACACGTGTGTGTCTCTGTGTGTGCATAGCACATACATGGTGCATGTGGAGGTCAGAGGTCATTCCTCAGGTGCCACCTACCTTTTAATGAGGAAGGGTCTTTCATTAGCCTGAAACTTGTCCTCAAGAAATCTACCTTCTCTTATCTTCCTTGCACTGAGATTATAAGTGCATGCTACGGTGCCTGGCTTTTGTTTGTTTACAAATGGATTCTGGGGTTGAACTCAGGTGCACACATTTATGAGGCAACTGCTTTCCTCCTTTACCACTGAGCTATCTCCAGCCCTCAATGTTACAACATCCAAATGACTCCTGCCTCTTCCCTGTGTAGCCCACACATGTTGATTGCTTGCTCATTAGTCTCTTCATCAGAAATCTCTGCTGGGGCAGGTGCTATAACTTGTCTTTGTGCTCAAGGCTCCAGCACAATGCTTCCTACAGAGTAGAAATGAAATCAACACTACACCAATAATCAAGGGGAGAGGGACCACAATAGACTGGGTCGATAGGCAACTTGTTACCAGGAAAAAGGGTATTTTCCTAGAACAGTCAGCACTGACTCAACCCATGTTGGTGAAACTTGTTAAATATTCA
The DNA here is from genome assembly GCA_902168425.1 of Peromyscus attwateri. Classification (NCBI taxonomy): domain Eukaryota; kingdom Metazoa; phylum Chordata; class Mammalia; order Rodentia; family Cricetidae; genus Peromyscus; species Peromyscus attwateri. Next base: position 35,796 of record CABHPP010127243.1, read on the forward strand.
GAGTAAGAGACGATAAACCAGTCCCTGTACTCCCATCCTATGGCATTCCCCTCCAGTCCCCACAGTCCCCTCCAATTCCTACCAGTAGCCACTCTCCTTGTGTTTTCTCTGCCTACTCTCACTCCTGTCTGCTCTTCCAGAAAACCTCTGATAAAGCTGTTTACAATAAATGTCAATTCAGAAACACAAAATACCAAAAATGGTAGGCCAGAATAGTCAAGGTCTGAGATGGGAATTTCAAATGTCAGTAGTCCAAAACATAATTTAGGGAGTAACGCACATTTCTATCATCTCTAAACATACACACCACACACACACACACACACACACACACACACACACACACACACACGGAATCCACTCTTTATTCCTCTTCAAATGTTGGTTTATATAGATGTAGATATTCCTTAAAATAAGACTGCAGGTCGAATGCTGTTAGCATGACTGTATCATGTATCATGAGCCTGATACAAGACAGGAATCGCCATCTCTGCTGAGAATAGATGCATATTCAGCCTTTCAAATAAGTACTAGACAGCCAATATCTTTTCCAGCATATTCTATTCTCTCTTTCTCTGTCTCTGTCTCTTTCTCTCTCTGTATCTCTCTGTCTCTGTCCTCTCTCTCTCTCTCTATATATATATATATATATGTATTATGTATATGTACATGTATATATACATACATATGTATATATGGAGAGCCTGACACGTGACTGGAATGTAGATATCACATTCTAAATAATTGTGAGTATGGGTTTCTAGACCTGCGTTACACAGACCTGGGTTCAAAACCTAGCTATAGTAACTGTGTACTCTTGGACAACTTATTTAAATTCCTTAAATCTTAGTTCCCTTATCTGTAAAACTGAAAAGATCACAGTTTTACCCACAGGGCTCTAGCGAAGATTAAATGATATCATTCTAATGGAAGGATTAGTATGGTTGGAAGCAAAAGTAACTTTCAGATGGTTGGAATTTTTAAGCATCTCCATACTACCAATTATGTCTTTCCAAAGTGCTCATTGCAAAGCTGAGGCTGGGGGTGGGTGGCACTTAGCAAGCCAGTGCTCATCTCAGTGTTTTGTAATCATTATGGCTATCCCTTGGGTCCACCGTCTCCAAGTCACTCCCTGGCCTAACTTCTGTAAGAACTTAGGACGGTAAACATTTGGGCCAGTTTTGCTTAGTCAAGTGACTTTTCAGAAGAACAAAAGCATTGAACAGCAAGAATTAAAATAGGATTAAAGACTATGAGTTCGATATTTGTGTGGTACACAAACCTTCAGGATAACGACATCATATTTCTATACATTACTGCTTAATCCGTCTTTCAGCTCACTTTATGTTCTTGTTCTCTTCATTTTCATGTCTCTTTTTTCACATTTTTAGGTTTTACATACACTATTATTCATAGCAAAGGCACCAGGCTCACAGGTAGCTAAAGATTCCTGAAGATGGATTATGCTAACAGAGACGTGTCTGTGCTAGAATAACCAAACTGTCCCGGAAAGTTCAGAGAGGGGGGCCAAGGGAAACTATTCCAGCCAACTCTTCCGAAGTTAACAAGCCAAGAGGGAAGAGACCCCCCACTAAATACGTCCGCCTTCTCCCAGTGTGCCATGGGATGTCTCTGCTCATCTTGTCTACTGTCTAATCTTGAGCACTCAAGGGCAGAGAGAACATTCGCTAGTGAAGAAGGCCTCTAACCAACTCATTAGGTTTGAGGGATGTCACCTCTGCCTATCTCGTCATACTGGGGTGAGGATAAGTTCTACAATTCATAGTTATTAGTCTATATAAAAGTAAAAGAGAAGAAAGGGAGAAGAGCATCTACTCCAGAAGAGAAAACAGAAAGTGAAAGCATGAGAAAGACACACACAAGCTACCCCCACAGCCCACCTTTTACTATAGGGCTGCTGCTGTCTCCTGAGCCTTGCAATTATTTGGCTATTACTTATCTTTAAACATCAGCTAAAGAGATCTAGCATTTTGGAAAGGTAATTATACCGTAATGCAGATGGCAGTAATAACAATTACCCAAGATAAGCCCTTGCAATGATCTTTACAGAGAAAAGCAAAGCAGAGAAAACTAGTTCTGTCTTATGAAGGACCTCCAGTGGAGAAGGCTGCAGTGTGGGCTGTCCTGGAAAGGGACGGGCAGATGCCAACTCTGTCACCCTTAAAGGCAAAGCTATATGGCGGTTAAACATTTCTAGAGTTTAAAAAGTTCCTTAATGTTGGAGACCCTTCTTGACAATTTTTAATCTAAGGTGACCCCTAGCCTACCTCAAGTTCTGGAGGGGGAGGGGAGAATTCCTTTCCTTGTGCAAGCCAATTTCAGCATCTCTTCCCATGTCTGAAACTGCCTGCCATGCGCATTTTAGTGGGGAAGGATTTATCCTACAACGTGATCGTTGTTGAAACAGGGGGATCTAATTGCTTAGAAATCATTAATTGCTATAAATAGATGACTTCTGGGAGTCAATGAACTATACGCAGCGGAGACAGTGTGTTTGAATGTCACGCTTGTGCACTGGATATTTTTATGACTTGTCAGTGGTTCCGTAAAGAACTCACACAGGAAAGGTGCCTAGTCAACCTGGACTGATGGAAATTGCCAGTTAGGAATAGATTGCTCTTGTTTTAAACCTTGATCGCACTCCTAACAAATCAGGATGTGCATTTACGCTGTATTACAAAGGAAAGTTAGCATCCGCCATTTAAGAAGGGCGGGAGGAAGAAGAGAGAAAAAAGGACCGAAGAGGCTCTATCTGATCTTTGCAATTTTCCAGGGCATAAAATAACAACCTGTCATCTACCTTTTGCAGGTCATTTTTATCACGTTGAGGGCCAAAATGAAATTTGACCTCCATTTTCCATCTACAGCGGTGATGATAAATTCAATGTGTGCTGAGCAAATGAACAGGAGACCCACAGAAAGCCAGATTAGTGCGGGATTATTCATTCCTGACTTGCCACAAAGAGAAAAGGCATTTCTTGCCTTTGAACTATTATCATTTTCCTTCCTCTGGGCCCCTCTGTAGCACCCAGACCTTGAAAGCCTGGCCTGAGTGATTCCACACAGACCTTCTGCATCCCCATATGATTAGGCTCCTCTGCTCCTAAGACTTAAAGACTTGTCATATTCCTTAATCTGATCAAAATACTTGTTTTCCAACTAGGAAGTCAATAAGCACCACTTTATAAATGCCTCCTGCTCCCACTCACAGCAATAAAGGAGGATGGTACCACCTTGCAAAAGAGAAAGTGCCACAGAGCCCAGCCTGTGTGGCCACAGGGAATAAATAGAAAAGCAATCAAGCTGGCTATTAGCAGTATCTCACGTGAAAACCTGAGGGGTTGGCTAACCCACACACATACACACATACACAGAGCTGTGGGGTTCACTTCTGATGGAAGCTCACATTGACCCCCAGTCTCCCTGCTGGAGCACATTGCCAAGTAGTCCACAATAACTCTAAAACACATCCATCCCAAGGTAAAAAAAAAAACACTAGCCAGAGCTCCGGCACCTCAGATACTATTTCCAAAAGTCACAGAACTTTTCTGATTCCAACTGGCCTGGATTTCCAGTTGTCCATGCTGCCTTCTTACCTCTCCCTCTCCTGCATGCTTACAAAAGCAGCTTTTAAAAGCAGCTGACCTCCAAGTTGTCTAAGTGTGGAATCCAACCAGTTCTGACCAAAACAGTTGCTTGTGTAATGCAATGCTGTCTCATGGAACACGGCTGCCTTTCAGATCTGCATGACTTGGGAAGCTCTAAATCACTGAATTATTTGTGTATGTCCATTTCTAACAGAAGTACAGGAGCATGCAGTTGCTCATTTCAAACCTCAGGTGCACCCTGCCTCTCTGTTCTTCAGATCTGTTCTATTCCTTCATTAGGAATGAACTAACTGCACACACTATTTTGGCCTCACAGGGTCCACTTCAGCTCTCTGCCTTGGTCTCAGTTGCTTCTCCCCTCGATCCCCAGTTGCTTCTTTATTTAAAATTTTATTTTATTTTATTTTATTTTATTTTTATGAGCATTGGTGGTTTTGCCATGGGTGTTGTGTTCCATGGGTGTTGTAACTCCCTAGTGGAGTTACAGATGATTGCGAGCTGCCATGTGAGTGCTGGGAATGGTCCTCTGGAAAAATAGTCAGTGCTCTTAACCTCTGAGCCATCTCTCCTCTCCCCCGTCCCCAAGTTGTTTCTTTTAACTGTGACTCAAACATACTCCTTCCTCAAGATCAGAGTTGGGGTTAGACTTCTCTTTTCCTCTTTCTGAGACACCTTTCCTCCGTGTGCTCACAAGCTCACCCTCTTTTTATTCCTGTCCCCCCTTGGCCGAGTCCTTCCCTAGCGGTCACTTCAAGGACTCTCAGCCCCTTCAGCATTTTCCATTGGGGTTCTTCCAGATGAAGGTGGAAAGTTGGGAGCAGAATGGCTGCTGTTAGGTGGTTTGTGAGAACTAGGAGAAGAATGGGGAAGTTAAAAATGGGAGGAGAGAGATCCAGCACAGGGCAGAATGCTGATCTTGTGATCACCGAGGATAACTAGAACTTGATGAACTATGAGAGGTATCTTAGTCTCTGTTCTGTTACTGTGAAGAGACACCATGACCATGGCAACTCCTATAAAAGAAAGCATTTAATTGGGGCTGGCTTACAGTTTCAGAGGCTTAGTCCATTATCAATATGGTGGGGAGCACGGCACATGCAAGCTGATATGATGCTGGAGAAGTAGCTGAGAGCTTTACATCCTGATCCACAAGCGAGAAAGAGGAAGAGAGAGAGAGAGAGAGAGAGAGAGAGAGAGAGAGAGAGAGAGAGAGAGAGAGAGAGAAACTGGGCCTGACAAGGGCTTTTCATTTGTTTGCTTTTTTCGAGACAGGTTTCTCTGCTTCCTCCTCCAAAGTGCTGGGATTAAAGGTGTGTGCCACCATCACTTGGCTCTGACATGGGCTTTTGGAACCTCAAAGCCCATATCTAGTGGCACACTTCTTCCAACAAGGCCACACCTCCTAATCCTTCTAATCTTTTCAAACAGTTTCACTCCCTGATGACTAAGAATTCAAATGTACAAGCCTATGGGGCTCATTCTTATTCAAACCACCAAAGGAATGGTCAGAATGCTGACTACAGCAGACCCTTAGCTCCCAGGATGCACCAGCTCCTCTGATTTGGAGAAGACTGTGAGGCAGGAAA
>CABHPP010127244.1:0-12500 GCA_902168425.1 Peromyscus attwateri
CTGAAACCTTGGGTCCTAGGACTCAAGGAAGGATGGGGTGGGGGCAGGTGAAGACGGGCTGATCTGGGAAGGGGCGTGCAAGGCAGGAGGCCTAGGGCGATACAGCTGTGCCGTGCCTCTCCAGAGATAAAAAGATCCATTTCCTCGCTTCCTTCATATTGGCAATGGCTTCAGAAGACCAAGATCCCCCAGTACACCAGGGAAGGTATTGATGGGGAAGGGGAAATCAAGGGGCTACCTGGGGTTTGTAGCCAAGTGGAGTGTGACTGAATAGGTCAGCCACCCCTCTTGGTCCTTCCTTTCAGCTCTCTGTGCTCCCGCCTGCCGTGAGTAGAAAGGGTAACTAACAAGCCTGAGGGAGTTGGGTGGTTGGAAGGGTGGAGACCTTGGCTTCGCTCGCGGCGCCGCTCCTATTGTCTCCTGCAGGGGGCAGCACCATCCTGTACAACTGTTCCACCTGTGAGGGCAAGGAGGCGTCTTGTTGGCCCCGAAAGCGCTGCTTTCCAGGTTCTTATTCCTTACGCTGCCCCTTGGACCCCTTAGGTGCCCTGGTGTGATTCGCGGGATCATCCACGGCTTCCTGGGTTCCTTGCAGGAAGTTACGATCTGTGGGACGCTAAGATTCTGCTCTTATCTATCTTCGGGATTGTCCTGCTTTTGGGTGCTCTGAGCCTCCAGGTGGAGTGAGTTGCGGGATAACCATCCCGGAGAAATGCCGGAAACCGCCCTTCCTCCTTCCTCCCAAACCCCCTTCCCTGCTTCCCTCCAGGCCTCCCATCCTCTGTCTTCTTTCAGGTACCACCACCTGCAAGCGAAAGACTTGTGAAGATGCTCACAGCTTTCCCACCCCAGCTCTAAGGAATTTGTGCCCACAATTTCTACATCCCTTAGGGTGGGAACAAGCCACTTTTTAGACCCAGCCCCAAAGCCTCCGTCTTCCAGACCCTAAAACTCAGACTTTTGTAATCAATATCCATGTCAGATGCCTCCAGGAACCCAGGCACCCACAGCTGGAAAGTTCCTCCTCTTCTTCACTCCACCGATCAGACAGAGCCGCGGATGATGCCAGGAAATTATCTACAGAAGGAAAGAATCCCTTACCACCACTCCCACATCCCCTCTGTCCATTCCCGGAAAGCGGGGGACTGTTGGCCTGTAGACGTTGCTCTAGGCCCTCCCATGACTGATCGCGAATCCGGGAATGAGAGTTCTGGAAAACTCTCTCCCTCTGGGTTGAGACCACATCAGTCAGCCCGCTGGCATGCAGTCCCTCCATTGTGTTAATATTGTACAGCCCTGGCCTCCACTCCTGCTGGGCCCAACTAAATTTGGTGTGCAATGCCTTCCATCTGTGCCTGGTCTCTATCTGCAACTTGGGCAGGCAAGAGAATGGAGATTCTTAGGAATTCTAATTAGGGGCGCGTCCCTCCCCCCCAGATAGTTAGCAATGTCTGGAGACAGTTTTGTTTTGAATGGGGGATGTGTTCCTGGCATCTAGTGGGTGGAGACTAAGGCTGCTGCTGAACATCCTAGGATACACAGGAAAATCCTGCCCTGACGTCAACAATTTATGGTGGAGAAAAGCGGGTGCCGGTGCTCTGTGTGTTAGGGGGTTGGGGTTCGGGTGACAAGAGATGGAAGGGGAAGAGAGGCCTTGTCACCAGCCGCCAGTCACCAACCAGCCCGACTATAAGCACTGAAGCCCAGATGGGGTCCCAGCCTTCACCTAGTTCTCAAACTGAGGGCAAGTGTTTTCAAATGGCACATTTGGAGTCACCGGGGCAGTTTCCAAACAACTCATGCTTCCGTCTCTCCCCTGAGTGTGAGCGAAGTGGTCTCACACAAAGCCTTGGCTAATATGATCTACAGCCAGGTCTGGATCACTGTCCTAGCTGTCCTCAAATTGCCCAGGGTCAGAAAGAGAAGCTTTCTGAGATCTACACTGTTTTCCTTCTTGGGTTTTGTTTTGGTTTTTTTTTTTTTTTCATCTTTTTTTTGTTTTTTCAAGACAGTTTCTCTGTGTAACAGCTCTGGAACTCAATTTGTAGATCAGGCTGGCCTTGAACTCACAGAGATCCACATGCCTCTGCCACCTAAGTGCTGAGATTAAAGGTGTGCACCACCATGCCCTAGATTTTGTTTTTAAATTTTATTTGGTTGGTTGGTTATTGTATGTGTAAGTGTATGTGGACCACAGCACATGTATGGAGGACAGAGAACAGTTTAAAGGAGTCAGTTTTCGCCTTCTACTATGAGGGTCCTAGGGGCTGAATTCAGATCATCAGTCTTGGCGGCAAGCTCCTTAACCGGCTGAGCCATCTCTACGGCCCTTTGGTCTTGTCAGCTCAATCTGGCTTCCCACTTGCTATGATGCTGAGGATGACCTTGAGCCTCTGACCTTCCTGCCTCTACCTCTTAAATGATGGGATTATAGGCATGGACCACCACCATCTGGCCCTGTTTGTTTCACACATTCTAGACAATCCTTTCATTTTATACGTGAATATATGAGCGCATATAAGAGCGTATAAGAGCACAAACTTGTCCAAGATCATAGGGAAACTCATCCATTCATTGGACAACACTGAATGCCTACCAGGTACCGGGTAGCATCACTACCCAAGAAGGTGTGAGAAGCCCCATGACATCCTGACCTCAGCGGAGGCACAGTTCTCTGGATGGCAGCTGGCCTGTCCCCTCCTCTGCTCAGCCTCCATTTCCGGGATCAACATTTTACAGGTGATCCCATTCTCCCGCCCAATATTCATAGATCTACAATACCACCCGTTATTCAAGGACCTCTATCCCGTCTGCCCCCTTCTCCTGTGGTGGTCTCCAGCCCACCAAGAAACTTTTATAGTGGACTTAGTCTCCCAGATGCTCCGTCTGGTTGTGAATGCTCCTCTTGAACCCAGGTCATTCTCAGTGGCCACGTGGGTCCTCCCGAAGCTCCGCATTTCTCACAGCATGTGATGAAGTTGGGTTTTGGAGCTGGGCTGCTCACTTCAAATCCTTAGTCTGCTCTTACTGGGCCTTGGCAATGTATTTAACCTCTGCACCATTTCCTTATATTTTGTTTTGGACACAGTCTGGTTGTGTAGCGGGGATTAGAGGCGGATGCCACCGGGTTCAGCATTTTGTATGAATTAGTTTTGACTGTAACATTCCTTTAACGTAAGCACGACTGTGTTTCATTAAATGAATGACACCGGGGACTAGAGGCGGCTCAACTGTGAAGAGCTCTTGCAGAGGACCCGAGTTCTGTTCCCAGCACCCACATGGCAGCAACAACTGTCCAAAACTCCAGTTTAGGAGGTCCAGTACCTTCTTTTGGCCTCTGTGGACACCAGGAATGCATGTGGTACACATACCTACATGCTGGCAAAATATTCATACACATAAAATGAAAACAAAAATCTTAAAAAATAAATCTATGAAACCATCAATTATAATATATACTATTACTGTGTGTTAAGAAAAAAAAATCTGGGCTGGAGAGATGGTTCAGCGGTTAAGTACACTGACTGCTCTTCCAGAGGTACTGAGTTCAATTCCCAGCAACCACATGGTGGTTCACAACTGCCTGTATTGAGATCTAATGCCCTCTTCTGGCCTGCAGGCATACATGCAGGCAGAACACTGTATACACAATAAATAAATATCTTAAAAAAAAAAAAAGAAAAAAAATCTATCAATTAAGCTATGGCATGTCTGTAACTAAAATTCACCCTGATTTCAAAGATGTTAAAAATGTAAGAAATGAATAGAATTAAAAAAAATTTGCTTTTAAACAACAAGAAGGGAATTGTGGGAGCTGGAGACATGGCTCAGTGGTTAAGAGCACTGGCTGCTCTTAGAGGTCCTGAGTTCAATTCCCAGCAACCACATGGTGGCTCACAACTGTCTATAAAGGGATGTGATGCCCTCTTCTGGCCTGCAGGCAATACATGCAGATAGAACACATACCTTTAAAAAATTACATAAAATAAATAAAATTTTTAAAAAATCTGGTGGCTCCTACTTTAATCCTAATGCTTGGGATGTGGAAGCTGGAGAATCAGAGCTCAAGGTCATTCTTGGTTGCATATTAAACTCAAGGCCAAGCTGGACTGCAAGAGATCCTGTTTTCAAAAACAAAGCAAAGCAGGGTCTAGAGAGATGGCTCAGTGGTTAAGAGCACTTGCTGCTCTTACAGAGGACCCGGGTGTGGTTCCCAGCACCCACAACCATCTGCAACCACAGTACCAGGGGGCCACATCTCTTCTGACCTCCACAGATTCCTGCATGCACATACCCATGTGCATACACATATGCATAAAATCAAAAGTGTAAAAAGCAAAATATAAGAAGGAGCTGGGTATAGTGGCGCACACCTTTAATCCCAGAACTTGGGAGGCAGAAGCAGGTGGCTCTCTGAGTTCGAGGGAGGCCAGCCTGGTCTACAGAGTGAGTTCCAGGACAGTCAGGGCTGTATATTGAGACCCTATATTTAAAGGTGAAGATGAGTGTGTAGTTTACTGTTAGAACACTTGCTTATCATACCTGGGAGTCCACTGTGCCATCCCTATCACTATCAATCAACCATACTAAGGCTGGTGATGTAGCTCAGTGGTAGAACACTTGCCTGACAAGGCCTGGGTTTGACTCCCAGTGTGTGCGCGTGAGTACGTGTACACACACGCGCGCGCGCACACACACACACACACACACACACACACACACACACATACACACGGCACGGTATATGTCTGTATTCCTTACACCAGGGAGATAGAGGCAAGAGAATGAGAAATTCAAAGTCATCTTCAGGTACATAGCAAGATCAAGGTCAGCCTAGCACACATAAGATCCTGTCTCAAAACAAACAAACGAACAAAAAAACCCACTGAAGCCATTCCCCATCTCTTCCCTGCCCACAGAACATATACCTCACTTGTTTACCCTGACTTTCTCCATCAGCAGCCCACTTGTCTTATCTGCTGCTCAGGCCAGAGCTTTCTAAACACAGACCGAACTGGAATTTCCACTGGCATGCCCATGAGCATCTCAGACTCCACGTGTCCAAACAAAGCTCCCTCTCGGACATCCCCAGCGCTCGCTCTCTTGGGATCGCTCTCATGCTCCATGGCAGCGCCCGCCACACGTCCTTCTTCCTCTTCCAAATGCTACAAGCTCTCTTCTCCAGCAACCCAGCGATTTCCCTTTGTCACACGTAGGATCCAGCTGCCACTTGTTGAGAACGTTATCTCCCACAGCTGTCTACCTTATCCTAATCCCCACAGCCACAGTGAATCACTGAAGTTTCCTAAACACTTTGTCTTTCTGCCTTTGTCCAGGCATGTCCCCCCACCTGGAATGTCCTTCTGATCTGGCTCAGATAATACTTCTGCAGCACTGCTCTGAGTCACACTGGGACAGTAGACTCCTTCCTCGGGCATCTCCCACCTACCGCACCTGTCACATCAAGGTGCTGCGGGGGTTTTTTGGGGGTGAGGGGGCGGGGAGGAGTTGAGACAGGACCTCATATAGTCCAGGCTCGCCTTAAACTTACTATGTAGCTAAGAATGATCTTGAACTACTGGTCTTCCTTCCTTTACTGCTGGTATTTCAAGTGTGACTACCACTTCTGGCTTAATGGTTGATGTCTATTTGTGTGTGTGTGTGTGTGTGTGTGTGTGTGTGTGTGTGTGTGTGTATTTGTAGTATTTTTTTAAGCTACTAAAAATAATGTATGCTAGCAAGTGGGGGCAGGGGTCAGTGGAGAAATCAGGGCAGAGGTCACAGGCCAAGACTAAGAGATTTTTGGAATAGACTGGATCTGCTGGTTTTGCTGATTGTCTTCATGGATGGTGACAGAACAGTCCCGCCCCAAGGCCTGCTGGAAGCATAGGACCTCAGAGGGGACATTCTCCTCTCTCACAACAGTGGGAAGCACAGAATAGCCTCTAAGAGCTCAACTCCTGCTGGTATCCGTGAACCCAGAGAGATCCCTGTTGAGGGTTTGGTGGCCTCATTGGTCCCCAAGCTGCTTGCAGTTACATGACTGTCAGACAAGATCCTCAAGCGTTTTTGATGAAGTGGGCATCTTTGAGGGGGACACTTCCTGAGTAACATCAGCCATAGTCATGGCTGTAGTCAGCCAGGCTGGTCACAGTGGACACTGAGAAAGCCTGACTTGGTGGTCTTTTCCTAACCTCTCTAGATCATGTGATTCCTCTGGAGCTACTGCAGAAGGAGGATTTGTGATCCCCATTCCCATCATGCCTGGCACATAGGGAACACCAGAAGACATCCTCAATGACTCCAGGCCTGTCTCCTGATACACACGCTCATGAAGCAACTCGTGAGAGGGGTGCACGAGAGGCCATGTTGCCTTTTCACTGGAGTGTGTGTCTGTGTGTGTACATGTGGGTACACATGCATGTATAGAGGCCAAAGGTCATCTTTTAGGTGCCATCCTCTCTTGCTCTCTATTTTTGCTCCTATGTGTGAGTGATGTGCGGGTGCATGTGTATACCACAGCGAGCTCATGGAGGCCAGAAGAGGACTTTGAAGAGTCAGCTCTCCCCTTCCATCTTGGTGAGGCAGAGTCTCTCTTGTTTCTGCCGCCCCGTGTCCTCCAGGCTAGGTGACACTTGAGCTTCTAGGTGGGTTCTCCTGTCTCTGCCTTCCATTTTACTGTAGGGCTGCTGGGGTTACAGATGCATACCACAGTGTCTGGGTTTTTTGTTTGTTTTTTATGTGGGTTTCAGGGACCAAACTCAGGTCATCTGAATCATCTTGCAGTCCCAGGGTCTCTAGATGAACCTGGAGCTCACTAATTGGCTAAACTGATTGGCCAGGGAGCCCTAGGGCTCTGTCTGTCTCCTGTCTGTCTCCACAATCTCAGTACTGGAGTTACAGAGGCCTGCCTTTTTATGTATGTGTTGGGGATCCAAACTCAAATTCTTCTTCTTCTTCTTTTTTTTAATCTTTTATTTGTTTTTGTGTATGGATATTTTGCCTACCTGGGTGGCTGTGCACCATGTACATACAGTGCCCAGAGAGGAGGGCAGAACGTGTCAGATCCTCCAGGACTGGAGTTACAGATGGTCGTGAGCCACCATGTAGGTGCTGGGAATTGAACCCAGGTCCTTTGGGAGAGCAGTCAGTGCTCTTAGCCGCTGAGCCATCTCTCCAGCCCCAAACTCAAGCTCTTAGTCTTATGCAGCAAGCACTCTACCCACAAAGCTATCTCCCAGCCCCAGGGCTGGCTGCTCTGAGCCCTTCACCAAACAGGATGACACTTTGTCAGCTGTAAACAAAAAGGCTCCCTTTCTGGGCATAGTGACCCATGCCTTTAATCCCAGCACTCAGGGGGCAGAGACAGGCAGATCTCTGAGTTAGAGGCCAGTCAGGGCTACCTTGTGAGATCCTGTCTCAAAAATAAAAGAAAAATTAAAAATGAAGGAGCTGGAGAGAATGTGCACCATTTGAGGGAACTTGCTACTCTCCTGGGGATCCAGGTTCTGCTCCTAGAGCCAACATCAAGGGTTGACACCTCCCTTTAACTCCAGCTCTAGGGAATCCAGTCCCCCTCTTCTGGCATCTGTGGGCACCAGACATGCACACGATGTACAGACATATGTGCAAACTCCCATATACATAAAACAAAAATAAACACATTTGAAAAAGAAATAAAAATAAAAGCAAAGGAAGCTGGGTGTGCTGATGCACACATTTAATCCTAGCATTCGGGAGGCAGAGGCAAGTGGATCTCTGTGAGTTCGAGGCCAGCCTAGTCCACAGAGCAAGTTCCAGGACAGCCAGAGCTACACAGAGAAACCCTGTCTCAAATTTTAAAAAAAATCAAATTAAAAAGAAGAATCTCAGGCTGGAGAGGTGGCTCAGTGGTTAAGAGCACTGGCTGTTCTTCCAGAGGATTCTGGTTCCATTCTCAGCATCCACATGGTGGCTCACAGATATCTGTAACTCCAATCCTAGAGGATCTCACTCTCCCCTCTGGTCTCCACAGGCACTGCACACACGATGTATAGACATCCATGCAGGCAAACACATAAAATAAAAATAAAGGAAATAAAAAAGAAGGATCCCAAATCCTTCCATGTGTATTCCAAGGAGACGTGAGTCTGTGTGACCTCCCTTCAGTGCGGGCTGTCTGACAGGTTGGTGGACAGAACGTTGTAGATGTGACACTGTGTCACTCTTTGAGCCCAGGTCTCAAGGAATGACATTTCCCTAGTTTTGTCTCCAACACCTACATGGAATTGTCCAATGGACTGATTGGGTGTCCTTAACACGGTACCCGGCTTCTCCCAAAGGGAATAATACAAGAGAAAGGTTGAAGTCATACTGTTTTCATGGTCCAATTAGAAAGTCACACGCCTAGGTGGTGGCACATACATGTAGTCCCAATCCCTGGAAGAGTGAGGCAGGAGGATTGAAAGTTTGAGGCAAATCTCGGGTACACAGTGAGTCCCAGGCCAGCATGATCTATACAGCAAGACTCTGTCTCAAACATAAAATAATACAAAACACAACATCACACAGCATCCTTTCTGAAATACCCCACTGATTACATGGATGAACTCTGTTAATTTGGGGAAGGCACTATTCAACGGGTTGAATACTAGAAGGGGACACATTGGAAGCCATTTCAGAGGCTAGCAACTACACACAGAGATACAGTTAACTATCCAGTGAAGCCATCAGGTAGATGCTCCCAGTAGGTTTATCCACAAGGAGAAGACACATAGATAGAATGATACGAAATTATATTTGTTCATGTTCACAACTTTGTAAGAGGTAAAGCTGAAAATCAAACTCAGGTGTCATGGGCTTGGAAGAGATGGCTCAGCAGTTTAAGAAGACCTATTGCTCTTGCAGAGGACCCAGGTTCAGTTCCCAGCACCCACATGGTGGCTAACTCCAGCTCCAGGGGATCCAGTGCTTCTTCTAACCTCTATGAGCTCCTTCACGCACGTAGTCCACATACATATGTCAGGCATGTGCGCACTGGAGTATTTTTAAACAAAGCCTCAGGCACTCAGACTTTAGGGCTGAGGTCTAAGCTACTGTACTGTGGTGGTGATCTTATTTCCAGTGCAAGGTTGGGGGAACACAGTGGCTGTGAACAGAAGGTGATGTAGAGTAGTGGGTAACAACTCTAAAAATGAGTGAGGCAAATGCAAATGGAAAGAGAAGGGACTTCAGGGTCCTAGGAGGAAGCAGAATGATAACAAGGAGGGACTGAGAACCCAAGGGCCTGAGAAAAGCCAACTGTGTGGACCAAGGAGCACCAAACTGGGAGGTGGGCAGTGACTAGATCCTAGAGAAGACATATTGGCAAACGTTGGAGATTCCCCATCTGTACCACTTCTAGCAAAGGCGGACTTGGTCTCCTTGGCTTTACCAGATGGTGCTGTGTCCCACCCGTGCGTTCAACAAAGGTTCCTGAGAACTTATCACACAGGAGCCAGGCACTCGATACGATAACAAGGCCAAGTCTTTGTCAGCAGAGGTGGAGTGTTACTGGCAGGGAGATGATGCAATGATGGGGGAGAACAGAGGACTTGGGATGCAGAGGAAGAGATATGATAGGTTAGGGATGGGCTTTTGGCGAGGGCTGGGGAAACCATTCCCAGGAAATAGCTGTACCGAACTTCGGAGTGAGCCAGCATGCTGAGGTGTCTTGTCCCTTGAGTGACATTGTCAGGGGTGAGGTGGCTAGAACAGAGCATGGGAGAAGCTAACAGCATTGATGCAGTTCCAGGAGCAAGAGTCCTGCGGATGGGCCTCACTCAAGTCCTGGTCCTCTTCCCACCTGCCCAGTCAAGCAGCAGGATGGGGAGTATCCAGGTGTCTCTCCCTGCTGCTCTTCCTGGATCCCTGCCCTATGTAGGAGGAACTGTTCATCCTTCCTGCAGGGAAGGCAGGTTGGGGAAAGGGTGGTGCCCAGTCTGGGTCTTCAGGTCTAAGGCATTAAGAGGAAGCCCATCTTGGCCTGGTTAGGATGGTCAAGCTGCACACTCCTACATCCCACTCCTCTTTGTAGATAAAAATAAGCGTGAGAGAAATAAATTCTAAGTCCAAAAGGAAGAGATAAATAAGGACGGGGGTGGGGGCCAGGGCGTACCAAAAGGCTAATTCCCTGGATTTTTTTTTTTTTTCCCTTAAGCTAAAGATGGAAGTGGGGGTGAGCTTCTGCCTGTGTTTCCTGCTGAGGCATGTTGGTGTGTAGAAGACCTAGGCCAGGAGTCCAAGCTATAATGCCCCCAATTCTCAGCCTCCTCTCCATCTGTCATGTTGGGATATAATAAGAAATGTATATTTGGTCTTTGTCCCAGTTCCTGCCACAGAGATCCTAAAACCTTTGGAATTTCCCGAGTGATCGTGGCGCCAGGAACATCTGTTGTTGTTTGGATTAAGCCCCTTTCAATCATACCTGGGTTTATGTTAATGAGGAGGCGGCTCAGGAGCATGGGATCCATTGCCAGATGGTTGGGTCTTTCAGCCTCAGTCCCTAGCTGCTGAGATGCGGAGGGTGGTTAGAGACTGATTGTATCACATATGTTCATATGACGCCCGTATGATGTCTGTATAATGGAGCCTCCACATGAACGCAGCACAGCTCTGGGGACATCGGGCTTGGTGAACGCATGAAGGTACTAGAGGGTATCAGGTATAAAGACCGCACGGAAACTCCTGCCCCATCCCTGCACCTCACCTGATGCATCCCTCCAACTGGCTATCCATCAGTATCCTCTGTAGTGCTGTTTCCTTATTTCCTTATTTATGTAGCCAAGGGTGACCTTGAACTGATCCTCCGACCTCTGCCTCCCAACAGCTCTGTGTAGTCTGGGGAAGAACGGTCTCCATAGCTGTGCTTTCGGTTTTGAATGAGTGAGCTTAGGAGGTACACATCCGGGGGAAGTAAAGGAGGAGACAGCAGGTAGCAGACAGATCCAAGCTGCAGATAGACGGGGAGACATCAAAGCTTATAACATCCAGCAGAGGGGACTGGAGTAGCTTGTTTGAGAAAGCAGTTCAGTCTGGGGGCTTACAAGCATCCAGCAGAAATCACCTGGGAAAGCTGAAGCAATTAGCCAGAGTCGACCATTGAGCTTCCTGCTTCCACATTCTCAGTCCTACGGCAAGTGTTTTTACACCACGGGACAGACAGTGCTAGTCTCTGTTAGAAGTGGTTCGCCTTCCAGTGTCTCAAGGACAGGATGTGTTATTTATATTATTATTATTATTTTGGTTTTTCAAGATAGGGTTTCTCTGTATAATAGTCCTGGCTGTCCTGGAACTCTCTTTATAAAACCAGGCTGGCCTCGAACTCACAGAGATCTGCCTGCCTCTGCCTCACAAGTGCTGAGATTAAAGGTATGCGCCATCACTGCCCATCTCTTTCCTTCTTTTCTTGAGACAGGGCCTCACCATGTAGCACTGGCTAGCCTGAAACTTGCTAAGCAGACCAGGGTGGCCCCAACTTCACAGAGATCCACCTGCTCCTGTCTCCAAGTGATGGGATCAAAGGCGTGTCCCATCACAACCCCAGACTTCAAACAAGCTTAAACAGCACATGCCAGTTTACCAGTATAATTTTCATTACACCGACCGAGTGCTAGGATTCCAGGTGTTGGTGTGCATCCAGACATCTTTTACCTCCCCTGCCATGACGGCCTTCACAGGTCGCCACGTGCCCCTTATGTGTTAATTAACTCCCAGATGAACTCCATGATGACCAGATCTTGGAGGACATTGAGTGTTCAGAGGAAAATCATGTCTCACATAATTTTCCCTCAAGAACCTCGTGAAACCATTGTGTTTCTCACCAAGAACTGGGACATTATTTTTTATTACATTTATTTACTTACTTAGTTATTTACTGTGGTTCGTGTAAGTGCGTACGTGCTCCACAGCACTCCTGTGGAGGTCGGACAACTCGTAGGAGTTGGTTTACTCTTTCCATTATGTAAATCCCAGAGGTTGAACAAAGGTCATCAAGTTTGGCAGCGGGGTACTTTCACCCACTGAGTCATTCTGTCAGTCCACCGTGGACACTAACTTGTTCCATTTCTTTGGTCTGGAATGCCTTTTCAAACATCCAACTGCTCCTTCGGGGCTCAGCTGAAACTCACTTCCACAATGTCTTCCTAGCTTTGTCCAGTCCAGAAAAAACATTCACTCAGGGCTGTGGCTAGAGTGTGATGGTAGAGTAGCTGACTAGCATGCATGAGGGATTGGAAGGAAAGAGAATACTCACATGTATTCATTTTTCCGTGTTCCCATGTGTTTATTCATTTAATCCAGGCTGGGAGCCTCTATTTCTCACAGGATTGCTATTGCATACACATTTGTAACTTCGTTTGAAGGTGTTGGGTGGCTGGAGGCTGCTGCAGTAACCTGGAACTCCTGAAAGATGACTCAGGGAGGTCGTCATCTCTGGTTCCTGGCAGAAACAAAAGAAATTTCTTGCTGGAGAAAAACAACTC